>OX328125.1:62307587-62567476 GCA_946811695.1 Gonocerus acuteangulatus
TTCTTCAATTTTGGAAAAAGTTAATACTTTTGATGTGATTTTTATTGATGATTTTTATTTGATAAATGACAATTGTTGATATTTTAGGGCTTAGATAGAATAGTTAGGAAAAATGCCATAGATTTTTATAGGTACTGGGAACAAAACATGAAGCTCATAGGAATAACAGCATCAAATGAAAATTTAAATTTATTGCAAATTTTTTGGCTTGTGTGACAAGCCATCTTCAGGGCTATGGAGAAGAGAGGGAACAGCTCCGTACTTTTGGAGACCACATTTCAAAGTGTGACACTTTGACAGAAAGCGAGACATTTTTTTCTTGTTGTTCAAGGTTTATAGCAGTAGTAAATGCATCTAAAAATAATAATAATAAACTTCAAGAGAAACATTTCAGCAAAAAAAGTTAGACAACCACCGCCAGGGAAAACCTTCTTCTTCATCTTATGTCATGTAAATGGCACTGCAGGTAATCGTGGCCTGTAGCCATCCTAAAGGTAGCCACTTCAGTTCCTCGGGGAAGGCTGTCGGGGATAGGATATGAATTATTGGCTCCCATCTTTTTCCAACTGTAGTATTTCTCCAAGAATCCACAATAGCTGCCCTTATTCTGGAAAAACCATGTGCTATTGGCACTATAAAAAGGTGGCTACCTATAAATAGCCCATCAGTTGATTGGCTGTAAAAAATAATGATCTGCCAAATAAGAGAACATTTATTTAAAATATGTGTAATATAAACAAAATAACAAGTAATAGAAAAACTCATGCTTTCCAAACACCCATCAAGGAAAAAGAAGAACTGGAGATCTGAAGAAAAGTCTGCTGAAATGCAGAATAATATTCATCTCGAAAACAACAACACGACTAGAGACCGAAGTAAAAACAAAACATACAAATCCAGAGTTTGTTTTTATACTGAACAAGTCCAGCTAAGTCTAGGAAACTTAAAAATTAATAAAAAAAGTAAACTATTACAATAATTGTTCTTATTTTTTTTTTTTGTATCATAATTTAAAAATGTTACTGATAAGAGAAGGATTCTTATTTATAAAAACTGTAATCTAAACAAGCACTCACTTCAAATTTGTACCATTCTGAGTTCCACTGAGGATTCAATGTTTTCCTACAAACGTCAGTTTTATATGTAATTGTTCCAAGTTTCATCTCAACGAAAGCATCTGTAGTGTCACTGCTTCTATCCATTACAGGCAAATTTCGTCCTGCGATGATTTTTACTTTTAATTTTCCTGGCATTTTGTTTTTATTTTGATAAACCAGCAGGAGTATTTAAACAGACGTCTCGGTTAAAATAAAACTAAAACTTCATCGCCGATCTTTTCATATTTCAGTTGGCCACAAAAATAGAAAATTCGGGTACAATCTCACAAGAGTAAACAAAAATAACTTTACTGACAGTACAAAACTGTGTCATTATGAACGAAGGTTCAAAACAAACTCATAAACCATAGAAGTACTAAACTCGCAAAGATAGCTAACAGCTTTTATAGTTAGTGATAAGTAGATCCCGGAAGTTAGGCAAAATGCCTTTTTTTATCTGACTGGATGTATTGACGAATCAGATAGAGATAAATATATTTTCCTGCATTTAGGGAGTACAGTGACAATTTTTTGTTGCTTTTTTTTTGCCTATTTTGGCTTTCGTTGCCTTTTTTTGCCTATTTTGATCTTTATGCATTTTATTTCTGCGATTTACACATTTTAAGAAGAACATAATGAATTTCCTTAGATCGAAGACAAAAAAGGTTGCACAAATATCTAAATAGAGTCTTGTTCCCTGTAAATCCTTTATTTGTTTGAAATGGTTCCGCATTGGCACAGTTGTTCACAAATTCATTAATGGCCGGATTGAATATGGGATGATGATGAACCTCATTTTTGTCACAGACGTGGCACCTTGCACGGAAAAAGTAGCTAAAGTCTTGAGAGTTCTCTTTCCTAAAATGGGTAAAACTGAAGGAGAGCGTCCTCAGCTACGATTTTCTTCAAAGTTTGCACTATAACGTATTTTGATGCACTAAACACGAATCCGTTGAAAAAGAAAACCCGCTCTCAACTCGGAAAGAAGTTATTAAGCGCTAAAGTTCACTGTTAAGGAGGTTATAAAAGACGGGGTAAACAGCTTATATGTAAACACGCGCATGCGCAATAGCCCTTAATGACGAAGCGTAATTGAAATTTAGACTCACCTGTGGTAGCTGACTTGGTCGTAAACTGTCGCTTTTGGGCATACTTGCTATGCGTTTCCGCTCGCTCAAGAAAACATCAAAACCCCTAGTCTATCCAACTCGCAGAAATGAAAAGAATTCTATGCCCAAAAGTCGTCTTCAAAGGCATTCTTCCCTAACCTTCACAACAGTGAACTTTTTTTTTTAAATAACTTCTTTCCTAGTTGAGAGCGGGGGTTTTTTTTTTTCGACGGATTCGTGTTTAGTGCAAACTTTGAAGAAAATCGTAGCTGAGGACGCTCTCCTTCAGATTTACCCTAAAATGCTCCACCTCACATGTCTAGCCCATTGACTGCACAGAATTGACGAAGAGATAAAAAGTTTGTAACCACTTGTGGCTAAGTTAGTTATGAATACCAAGAAAATCTTCCTTTACCTCCACAGCCAGTTGCCACCGGATGGGGAACCTGGATCTCAGCAGTCATATATTAATTACAGCTACAATTTGGATACGTGAGGTAGTTGTGCCACATCAGTAGACAATTTGGTTCATTTCACGAGGTAAAAAAGTTGTTGGGGCATGAAGAGCTAAGCAATGATCTGGCTAAGCAATGATGGCTAACAGCACATTACAGTGTGATACCGGAAGCAATGTTCAAGTTAGAGAAAAGAGATGACTCGCTAGTATCATCTATAAGCACCAGGAGAAAAAGGAGGCAGTGTTAGTGAAAAGTGTAAACATGTTCTAAGCACTGGCGGCTAAAGGGGTGGGCATGGGGGCTTAGCCCCTCCAGAATGAAAAGTCACAATATTTTTCGATTAAGTTAGAAAAATAAATTTGTTTAGGCAAATTAATAGTAATAAGTGCTAATTAATATATGTACTTAGTTTATCAAATACTTCCTTAATGTTTTCCCGGTGTCTGGTTATAAAAATTTGATTCTACACCCCCAGGCATGGCGGTAAGCCCATACTAAATAAGCCCACCCATAAATGTTTGTCTAGAGCCATCTATTGTTCTGAATGAAAATTTGGACATTGAAAAAATGAAGAACATTCGGAATTTTCTGATGTGTGTCTGTTTTATCTGGCAGTGTTCTTTCGAAATAGCATTTTTTCAAATTGTCGCCAATCACTTCAGTGGAAGTAGAACGTTCATTTTCCATGATGAAAAACATTCTCTCTAACAAGCGTCTGTCATTGATAGTTGATGCTTTAAAAAAGCACCTTGTTGTACTAGTAACCAAGGAAAGTAAGAATAAGTACGCTAATTATGTCGTAAATTGATAATAACGAAATGAATGAGTATTTAAAATACATATTTTCACCAATAATGAGTGAGATTACTCTTTGCCTTCAATCCTTATAAATGCCTATTTTAATTATAGTACTGCCTATTTCCAGTATTTCAAGTGCCTTTTTGCCTGCCTATTTTAACCAAAAATAAATGCCTAACTTCCGGGCTCTAGTGATAAGCATTAAAAATAATTAATTTGTTATTTTATTCAAATAAATTTAGCTAAGGTGGTGGGTTCGATTCTCACTAGGGGTGATGGATTTTTATTTTAAAAAAAGAAAAGGCATCAGGTATATCAGGACTTAGAAACCTTAAAAATAAATGAAATAAGATCACTTAGTTAATAAAACATAGTTTATTTTAGGCGTAATGGCGTTTTAGTTGAATAAAACTATTCCAAGTTCTAAATTGTTCATATTCCATACCCCGGAAATGGTCTCAGCCCCCCCCCCCGAAATTTTCCCAGACCCTCCCGAAATTATTTCCTATATACGCCCATGTGTGTAACAGCGTATCAACAATTGAGCTATTTACGCCGGACTATCAACAGGTTGCCACCCTTTTAATAATGCCAACAGGGTGTGGTCAATAACCCATTCTCGTTGCCCTCCCGGTTAGTAACTACCAGGGTGTAAAAAAATCATGATTTTTTTAAAAAAATCAAAAAAATCGGATTTATTTGATTTAAATCAGATTTTTTTTATTTAAATCGGATTTTTTTTTATTTAAATTGAATTTTTTTACTAAAACCTGCTTTAAAAAAGAAATCAGACTTTTTAAATGTATCTAGTCTATATAGAGAGCTGGTTATTACCTAGTTGTACATTATATAAACCTGTAACTAAAATATTTGTTTATTTACAAAGCAAATAATAAAATAACTATTCTAAAGTGGTGGGTCTTAAGTGGATAATTTTGGGAGCATAGCAGAATTGATGGATCATATATACAGGGGTGAAGTTGTCTTATATTTTGAGACCGGAATTTCTGTAAATTTAAAGACTTAAATCAACAAAAATCCTTAATTTTCGGTGATTAAAGACATTAAATTAAAATGTACAGAAACTCAGGCCTCCAAATATAGGACAATTTTGACCCCTGTATATATAATGAATTTTCTAATTTTAAAACATCAATTTTAAAAATATTAATCACTAGGGAACAGATGTCATTGTATTTACATATTTTTTTCTCACTCGTAAATCGTAAGTATTGATGTAATCCTGCATGTTTTAAAAGTATTTAAACAGTTTGTTATTTTATATATTTAGCCAAAACTCCATATTTTTACATATTCTGCCATAAATACATATGTTTGCTACATATTTTAATATTCTTTTTATTTTGTAATTGAAGAAATAAAGGAAAACCGAGAAAGAAAATAAAACTTTACCCATTGAGTCTGGGTAACTGTAATTTTTCTAATTCCAAGAAGGTGGCTGTATATGTACTATGTCAATACTAGGTACAGGGTGTCACAAAAATAATGGTCATCTGTTGGCCAGATGATTCTCCAATGCGAGATTGGAAAAAATAACTCCAATATTAACCCCCGCAAAATTGACCATGAAATGTTATTCAAGGTCAAATTTTTTTATTGCATATTTCGAAACTGCGGGGGCGAGGTTAGCTCAGTGGTAGAGCACTGGACTAATAAGCTGGAGGCCTGAGTTCAAATCCCGAGCAAGCACTAAAGATTTTTCCTTCTAGCGTCTTCGTTCATGGGTTGAATTCGGCCTCTCTGACCGCCCCTAGGCCGACCCAGCCTTTAATTAATTTAATAATGGGTACCTTGGGTGCTAATGACTCTAGCAGTCGAAGCGGCCAAGGGGAAAATCAGGTGGCCGGAGCATAATACTGACCACACTATCTCCCTAGTGTGCCGTATGGTCATGAATCAGATACCTCTATAGTATCTGCCCCTCAGGGCCCTCGTGGCCTGTTACGGGACTGATTTTTTTTATTTTTTTTATTATTATTATTTCGAAACTGCGAGTAATGAGGAAGAGAAAAGTCAACGGCACCATAGGTCAGAAATGACTCCTTATGGTCAAAGTGACCATTAACAGCGCAAGCGTGGGCCGTCTATTTGACGTTACAATTGTCAAATGGTGGCCGATTTTGATACTTTTTTTTCTTTAGTATGTTCTACTAACATTGCCTTACACAAAAATACCTCGTTTGATTTTTTTTAAAAAAAAGAAAAAAATCTTCCAGCATAAAATAATGTAAGTATATTGAACAACGGCCCTCACAGTGGCAATCATTGGAGGACCAGAACTTCCTTCGGGAAGAACGTCTTCCTTCAGATTACAGCAAGTTCAGGAGTTGAGGCCTGGGGATCATGAGCAGAGAGTATTGTTTTGCAGGTGGGTGCTGGTCATGTCGGAACGTCATCCAGACTTCCTCCAGCGGATATTGTGGACGGAAGAAAGTTTGTTTTCCAACGTTACCGTCCACAGCAGGCAAAATGGACGAGAATAACTTGGGCATTTAAATGAATTTGGAGAAAGTCTGGCAGCTTGCCTCAGAAATGAAGTCCGAAATATTTAAGCTGGTGAATGGGCACAATTGCTACGGGTGCTGGAGTGATGATCTTACTTATTAAGTTATGTTTTTGATTTTTTTCGGAAGAAACTTTTTTTTCACGGGCAAGGACAATTATTCTATCCTCTATTCTAAGAGCGACTCGAGGACTGGCTGCTTCATGAAATTCATACACGACCTGTGAAATCCTTAATGATTAATTTCAGCGATTGGTTGAAGGCTTATGGCCAGGAGCTCTTGATAAGCTTCGAGAATAACCTCATGAAGGCATTTCTGTCAATTGTAAAATATGTGTTCTGGTCCTCCAATGATTGCCGCTGTGAGGGCCGTTGTTCAATATACTTTGGGGGGGGAGGCTGCAGCCCCCTCGGCCCCCCCCTTATATACGCCCATGGTGATACCCTGTACAAAAGGCATGTTGTTAGTGGATAGCATTAGAATCATACGAGAGTAATAGAGAAAATCCAGGTTTTAGAAGGAGCTACTGTGAATAAATTAAAAATAAAGTGAAAAGACAGTCTAGAATAAACCAGTGGATGGGAAAATATCGACATTATTGGGGATATCCATAGTGGCAAAACGATTAACAGTTTAGTTGAATACCACTCTTCAGAGCAGTTGATTGTAGCCTTAAAATACACACCAGAGGCTTTAGTAGATGTTGAAAGATAAGCTTTTCTGTCATAAGCTGCTCTATTATTAACATTTCTTTTGAGGAAATGCAATATGTTAAGGCCGACGAAGACTTTCACCAATTTAAAGCATACCAATTTAAAGCATTCACTTCGCCCACTACCTGCCAATCTCTTTTATCTTAACCTTAAATGGAGATTTATTTGCAGAATTAAAAACAAAGAAAGGGTCATAAAAGAAACAGACTTTGAATAGATAAGAACGGTCAAGTGAGTGTAGGCCCTAGGGACAAAAATAAAGACGAAATGTTGAAATGGCTGAGAAAAAGGCCATATAAAAATATATGGTTATATTTAAGTTAAAAAAATAAACTAAAGTTAAAAAAAATATATATTTTTTTTTTTTAATTTATTTTATTTTAGAATATCGCAATCTACAATTCAATTGTATTATGTAATTTGATACATGTTACTTGCTCACGCCTCAGGTGTCTCTAGTTGTCAACCGAATGCCTTCCTTGTTAGGAAGGATTCTAGGATGACCTGGAGTTACCTTACGCCATCCAACCATAGCCTGCGACTAGCAAGGAGGATTGGAGGCGAAGGAGAAGTGGGCTGTGATATCATGAGGAGAGAAAATATCCACAGATATCACTCTCATTTATACAATTATAATTTCTTTGATCACTCCACGGATAGTTGTTTTTGTTCACTCCACGACACTTCACTGCCTAAGTAAGTCTCGGGCCACTTCCTGTTAAGGCGTCTTGGTGGAGAGGAAGGATGATTTGTGCTGGATAAGGATTGGGCTATAGGATTAGGATGATTGATTAATTTGCTATGGAAGGATGAGAAGCGGCTAGGGATAATATCTTGGACAAAAGGGATATTTAGGTCATTATGGAGGTTTCGATTTGTAACATAATAAGGAGCATTGACTATGGTACGTAGAACTTTAGATTGGAATGTTTGGATTCGGTGGATGTTGGAATGCTTGGCTGTCCCCCAAAGTTCTATTCCATAAGTCCAGACAGGTTTTATTAGTGAGTTGTAGACAGTTAGTTTGTTATGTACGGTTAAGTGTGATGATCGGTTTAGTAGTCTGTATAGCTGTCCGAATCGTCGATTGAGTTCTTGTCGTTTGAGTTTAATGTGTGCGTTCCAAGTCAATCGAGAGTCAAGGTAAAACCCAAGGTATCGGATGGTATTGGTTATAGGTAAAGGATTGTCGTCGAAGGAAACACTAGGGCAGGTTTTACGTCGAAGGGTAAAGGTTATTTGGTGACATTTTTCGACGTTTATTTTAATGCGCCATTTCTTACACCACTGTTCAATTTCGGTTAGATGGGTTTGTAGGTTCTGGGAGGCTGTGTCTGGATTTATGTGGGGCGAAAGGAAGGCCGTATCATCTGCATACGTGGCCAGGAGGGTATCAGGATGTGTTGGAATGTCAGCTGTATAAAGGGTATAAAGGATAGGACCAAGGACACTACCCTGAGGAACTCCCGCTTCCACAGGGCAATAATCTGAGTAGGCTGTTCCATGCCGGACTCGGAAAAACCTGTCTGAGAGGTAGGAGCGAAGGATTAGGTAAAGGGTGCTGGGAAGGTGGGTTTTGAGCTTAAAGAGTAAGCCTGAATGCCAGACTCGGTCAAATGCCTGGGCAACGTCCAAGAAGGCAGACGTGCAATACTCTTTTCGCTCGAGGGATGAGGAGATGAGATCAACAACACGAAGCCCTTGCTGCACTGTGGAGTGTTGGGAGCGGAAGCCGAATTGATGGGATGGGATGAGGTTTTGGGAATTAAGGATAGGAAGTAAGCGCTTTAATAAAACCTTTTCAAATAATTTGGAAAATATAGGGAGAAGACTTATGGGGCGGTAGGAGGAAGGATTGTTAGGAGGCTTACCAGGTTTAGGAAACAGAACTACAATTGAGAATTTCCAGAGTATGGGATAATGGGTTGTTCGGAGGATGCAATTGTAGATGTAGGTGAGGAATACAATGGCCTTGGTTGGAAGCTGTTTAAGGATTCTGGAGGTGATGAGGTCGTAACCAGGGGATTTTCGGGATGGCAATCGGGATATTAGAAATTTAACTTCAGATGGATTAACTGCATTTGGTGGAAGGGAGAGAGGAAGTGGGGATTGTAGGAAATCATCTAATTCAGGGAAATGGGAATCAGGTTCAGGAGGGGGATGAGGAGTAAATGTTCTTTTTAGGTGATTGGAAAATAGCTCGGATTTCTCTTCGTCGGAGGCGGCCCATGTGCCGTCCTGTCGGCGAAGAGGGGGAGATACAGGATGGTATTTCAGGATTTTACGGGTGGCTGTCCAAAGGGATTTGTCGGAAGTTGATAGAGATGAAAGGTAGGAATTAAAGGATTCGGAACGATGTTGGATTAGTTGTCGCTTTACTAATCGGCATAATTGATTGTAAGAGCGACGGTCGGAGGGATGGCGAGTTCTCTGCCACAGAGCTCGTGCTTGGCGTTTGGATAATATTAGGTCTCTTAGGGATTGGGGTAGAGGACTTTCAGCTGGGATTGGTTGATGATGGCGTTTAGGAAGGGAGGATTTCCATGCACATTGTTGAATGGAGTTTGTGAATTGTTGGACTGCTATATCTAGGTCTTCAGGGGTTTTAAGGGAAATATTGAGGTTGATGGTGTCTTCAAGGAGTGATCGAAAGAGGTTCCAATCAATTGGTCCAGTGATTAAGGAATGGGGTTGGGGCTTTGGAATAGGTTGTAGCGACAGTGTAAGGATTAAAGGACTATGGTCAGAGGATAAGTCATCTAGGGAATCTATTGAGGTGAAGACAGATGTAAGGCCAAAGGAAACAAAGAAGTCTATTAGATCGGGAATACGGTTTGGATCGGTAGGCCAGTATGTTGGGGAGTTTGGAGAAATGGTTGAGCAGTGCTTTGAGGAGAGTGCAGAGAGTAGGGTACGACCACGGGAGTTGGTTACCCTTGAACCCCACTGAAGATGCTTGGCGTTGAAATCACCTCCTAGAAGGAATTTGGTACCAAGGGATTCTAGAAGATCTAGGATTTCTGATTCTATTAGAGGTTTATTAGGAGGACAGTAAACAGCTGACAGGGAAATTGGAAATGAAAATGTTGAGATATTGATAGTGGTGGCTTGGAGCGAATCTGTGGGATTGGTGGGACGAGGGTGATGGGATAAGGTTCTTCGTATAAGGATAGCAGATCCTCCATGGGCTTTACCGTCTGGGTGGTCAGTACGGTAAGTGTTGTAGTCCTGAATTCGTAAATGTTTATTTTTGGTAAGTCTTGTTTCTGTGATGAGTGCGACATCTATACGTTTGTCTTGTAGTAATGTAGTCAGTTCGTTTGTGTGATTTGTTATGCCATTAGCATTCCAAAGTAGGATGGACAAGGATTTATGTGTGGGAGAGGGAATCATTTTGAAAGGGTTGGGAGCAGGTGAGTGACTATGGTATTAAGGAGGGTAATGAGAGGGCTAATAAGGGATCTGAAGTCTGTTAGGAAGTTATTAAGGAGGGAAGTGATGTCATTGGAGGAGGTTGGTGGTGGAATGAAGGGAGTGGCCCGTCTTGGAGTTGGTGTTGACTCGTTGCCTGGATGTTGGTCGGCAGGAGCTGTCTCATTGAGAATTGGTTGATCTTGTTGACTCGATCCAGTAGCGAGTTGTGCGAAAGAAACTCCAGCTTCAACTGTTCTGGTGGGTTGTTGAAGTCCTTCACGGGGGGGCAACTCACCGTAGTTTCGCTGCCGGGTGTTGCTCAATCTTTTTAGATTTTTGAATGTTTGGCATCCCTTGTAGTTAGCCGGATGGTTTAAAGAGCACAGTGCACACACCGCGGGGCTTTCCTTTGGCTTGTTGCACTCCTGGCTTTTGTGGTTTTCTCCACACCTGACGCATCTTGGAATGTATTTACAGTATGCCTTTGTGTGGTTATACGACTGGCAATTCGTACACTGTACCGGCTCCCGTTTGCGGTATGGTTTTTCGACGTGAACTCTTGTGTGGTAAAGTCTGGTAATGTTGTAAATTTTATCCACATTTTGCTGCTGTTCTAGGTCCACAAAGAAGAGAGGTAAGGCAACTTTCGTCATTCCTTGTTCAGTAGATCTCTTGACGATGACGTTTGTGGCTTGCCTTGCCTTGAAGCCAAGCGAAGCAAGTTCTTCAATGATCTCTTCTGGGGGAGTGGAGGGATGGAGATTTCTTATAACCACTCGTAGGGCACGTTCATCCTTCGGTTGATACGTGTGGTATTGAGCCTTGGAGTCATTCAAATATTTTATTACTGCTCTATATGTGTCAGGTGTTGTACAAGATATCTTTGTTGTGTTAGTTCTATTTATGCAGGTATATGTTTGTCAATTAACTTTTTGATTTAGGTGAGTGCAGAAAATTTTTATATTTTTGATGTTGTTGACAAATATGGGGGGAGGCCTTATGATTTTGTCTTGTGATTTTTCGGTTTCCATTTCTTCTTCTTGCTCTTTCTGTAACGGTTGGAATGGGTTGGCTGTGAAAAATGCAGACTCTTCTTTTGTCTCATCATTGGTTTTTGAAGTACCAGGAGTTCCTTCAGCTGATATAGTCGAATTTTCATTTCTTAAAGCCTGTTTCTTGGTAATCTTCCTTCTAGAACGCGTATTCTTCGAGGGCGACGTAGGTGGAGAGCTGCCAGCTGACCTGGATCGTTTACCACCGCTTGCCATTACCATGTGGTAAAATCCTCCCATAAATTATTATAAAAAAATGAACGAGGAAATTTTTTGCAAATAAAAAATATAGGCGCCAGCAGGAGCCTCGAACTCGGACTGTTTAGTCTCAGACTCCAAGACGTTAGCCCTGAGCCAGAGAGGTGATGCGGGAAGAGTATCTTGATTCCCGTGAAGGCACCTATAGTCCGTCGGCCCGTGACATTTTATGCAACGATTTTTAAGATTCTTCATTTTTTCACTATTGATTGTACAAGTCTTAACTAGAACAGTGCCACTTGTCAGCTGGCTAGGTAGCGGTGGGTTTGGCTGCGGGGGTGTTGCAAACTTCGGAAAAATATGAAAATGTGAAACGATTTTAAGATTCATGAAATTTCTTGGAGAGACACCTTATATTATACAATAATCATTGGCACTTGTCAGCTGGCCGGCCAGCGGTGGACTGCTTGTCAGCTGGGGGTCTAAACTTGGCAAAAATACGAAATTCTGAAACGATTTTAAGATTGCTGAAATTTTGGTGGTTACTAGTATTTGTAGTGAGATTAACAAAAAACATTGTCAGCTGCTCATATCTTGGTGGAAAACTTGTCAGCTAGGGGGGTATAAGCGCTGAGCGTATGGCGCGCGCTCCGCTTTATACCGCCAGTTGAGAACTTTTCCACCCACATATAAGCAGCTGACAATTTGTTTCGTCAATCCTATTACGAATACTACCTACTAACAAAATTTCAGTAATCTTAATATAGTTTTTGACTATTTAATAGCGAAAGCATGCTTATATTGATTACAACTTCTGAATATATTGATTGTAAATGAATATTTTTATTATCAACGTTAAAATATATTATGTATTTGCATTAAGGTAAGATGAAAAAAATATGTCAATTATTTGTATAAAATACATAGCACATAAACAATTTTTGCCTGTGAATGCGTGAAAATCAGGCAACGCTTGGCACAGTGTTTCGCCTAGTGTTAAAAATAAGTTATTATTATCTAAATAGTTTGGTTTGTTCCCGTTCCCATATTCATCCAAATTTTAACATCTAATGGCAAACAATTACCTCCAGTAGTTGAAATGATTGTTCGAGATGAGTAATTCACTGAAGATATTAAAATTATTCATTTTCTTTGCTTTATTAATGTTTCATCATTTTTTCAATACCAATAATTAGTATTTTCACATGAGAGACAGCAGGATGACCTCACAAACAGTACAAATATCGAAAGTAATGATTCTGAAGGTGAAGAGCCAGACTTTCTTTTTATTAAAAAGTTTTATTAGGTAACTATTATTATTATAAATAAATTATATAATAATTTTTACACTATTTTATACAAATAAATAATATATTTTTTCATCATACCTTAATACAAATCTATAAAAATAATACAATTCTAACGGATCGCTGTCTGTTTCTGGAAGATGGGGAAAAATACTATTGGGGACCTTTATCAATGCAATAGTACCCAAAACAATGATTTTTAAAATTTTTGCCTGCTTGTCTGTTTATCTGTGCGCGCTAATCTCAGAAACGGCTTATCCGATTTAGTTGTAGTATTCACTAATATATTGTGGTACGTTTCACTTAATATTTAGTGTTTGTTTCATGCGAATCGGTACATAAATAAAAAAGTTATGCCAATGTAAAGAATCACGTCCAACATTTCATGAACTATCGTTAATTCGATACACACCAGAGGATTTTTTTTTTAACGAAACTTTGTATATAGTATTCTCTTAGGAAATGATTTAACGAGTTCGTTAACCAGAAAAATTGGTTCATCTGGAGGAGGGGTTTACTCCGGACCCAAAGTCACTCGGACGAAACTCGATATTCGTTTGTGGAAATATTTATAGAAAAATATGTTGTAAAAATAAAGTAAATCGGTTTATTAGGAGGGGGGTTTATTCTGGACCCGATTTACCAACTTACCACTACTAGCCGTAATCTATCTTCACATATAATAAAATTCTAAAGGATCGCTGTTTGTACATGCAAGATATATGAGTAAAAATACTATTGGGGGCCTTTATCAATGCAATTGTACCCAAAACAATGATTTATAGAATTGTTGTCTGTTTGTCTGTTTGTTTGCTGTGTCAGACACTCTATACACAGTACAGTTAAACAATCCTTAAGAGGTCTAGAGCTTCTTTTAGCAATCCTAGCAGCCTGTATGCTTGATCCCCGATGGCTATACCTCTAATATCAAGTAGGTATAAATCTACTGTAAAGTAGATTGAAAAAAAAATAATATCTATACGACGATGTTTAAAATCTAAAATAAACAAACAAGAACCTTCAAGTTTAACTCGTCTGGATTACGGATGGGATATTGAAGATAATATATAAACCTGTAAATGGTTTGACGGCGAACAATTCCGTCGAGTAGTTGATATGATTATTCGACGTCAGCAATTCACTGAAGATATTAAAACTATTTATTTTCTATGCTTTATTAATGTTTAATCATTTTATCAATAACAATAATTAGTATTTTCAGCTGAAAGAAACCAAGAAGAGGATGACCGCACAATTACTGCCGGGGGGGGGGGGGGGGTGGTGATTCTGAAGGTGCAGAGTCAGAATCAGAAAACGATTGACTTTCTTTTTATTATTATATTATTAAGTGTCTTTAGTATACTATTATTATTATTATGATTAATTTTATAATACTTTTTTATTACCAATACAGTATTTTATACAAATAATTGACATATTTTTTCATCTTACCTTAATGCAAATACATAATATATTTTAACGTTGATAATAAAAATATTCATTTACAATCAATATATTCAGAAGTTGTAATCAATATAAGCATGCTTTCGCTATTAAATAGCCAAAAACTATATTAAGATTCCTGAAATTTTGTTAGTAGGTAGTATTCGTAATAAGATTGACGAAACAAATTGTCAGCTGCTTATATGTGGGTGGAAAAGTTGTCAGCTGGCGGTATAAAGCGGAGCGCGCGCCATACGCTCAGCGCTTATGCCCCCCCCCCCCAGCTGACAAGTTTTCCACCAAGATATGAGCAGCTGACAATGTCTTTCGTTAATCTCACTACAAATACTAGTAACCACCAAAATTTCAGCAATCTTAAAATCGTTTCAGAATTTCGTATTTTTGCCAAGTTTAGACCCCCAGCTGACAAGCAGTCCACCGCTGGCTGGCCAGCTGACAAGTGCCAATGATTATTGTATAATATAAGGTGCCTCTCCAAGAAATTTCATGAATCTTAAAATCGTTTCACATTTCCATATTTTTCCTATGTTTGCAACGCCCCCGCAGCCAAACCCACCGCTACCTAGCCAGCTGACAAGCGGCACTGTACTAGTTAAGACTTGTACAATCAATAGTGAAAAAATGAAGAATCTTAAAAATCGTTGCATAAAATGTACACGGGCCGACGGACTACTAGTTTCTGAGCTAGCTAGGGAGGCAGCTAGTAGAGGGGGACTGTTCTGCAGAGACAGGAATAGCCCCCACCTCTCGCTTACCGTGAGGCAGGGCAGAGAAATCACAATAAATATTGCAACTTTACTCACTTACTACAAGTTGTTATTGTACAGGAATTCCGGGGAAAATTCACATAATGTACACTCAATTATTAACTAACCATTGGAGCAAGTTTAGTCTAATTAGAGGCTCAATGTAACACTGAACAATTGAACAATAGCGAGAGCTAATAAAACACAACTTCACTGTTCAATGGCTGAAGCGCGACTCGTGAAAAAAAAAAAAAAAAAAAAAAAAAAAAAAAAAAAAAAATATAATAATTTTTTTTAAAAATAAAATCAATTGGTTTAAATCAATATTTTTTTTATGAAATAAATTGATTTAAATCAATGATTTAAAAAAAAAAAAAAAAAAAAAAAAAAATCAAATGATTTTAATCATGATTTAAATCGTTGACACCCTGGTAACTACCTGCTTGGAGTTCTGTCAATCCAGCCCAAAGTGAGCCAAGATGGTGGCAGCATTAAACGTGTTAAAGGTTTTAGGAGTCCATATTAAAGAAAAAAAAAAAAAAAAAAAAAAAAAAAAAAAAAAAAAAAAAAAAAAAAAACCAGAAATGTAGGTATTGGAAATTTATGGATTTGGAAGATGAAAGACCAAATGAACTCCTTTGCCGCAAAGTCTAGTTATGTAGCAACGCTATCAACTGAACTAAATAAAATTAGAAAGAAAAGAAATCTAAATTGAAACATCGTTGATGGTTAGAGAACTTAGCGAGAATGCTTCAACCAATTACTTCAAACAAATGTCTCTTATATCTCTGAGCAACAGCTTGAAGTTTTTTGCCATGTGATTCACTGACGTGTCTCAACACTTCCAGCTAAATCTAATCGGATCAAGAAGATTTAACTCGTCTGACATTTTTCTCTCATATTAGCTCGAGATAGACTGAGTAATGACGGATTAATGATGTAGCGCTCCCTACACCATCATTACTAATGACAGTATCCCCTCCACTTTCAGTAATGATGAAGCCGGATTCACATCATTACTGTTCGTCATTCCAACTTTGTCCACCTTAAACTATCATTATTACTGTCATTTTGATAAGGTAATGTCATTACTATTCAACCCTCGTCATTCCATATCATCATTACAATGGGTTCTCTCTTCTCTCTGAGCCTCTTAAGCTTAATCGTTCTCGATTATCGTATTGCTTTCAAAAATAATAGTAAATATTTCAGAAAGTTGTGTAGTAAGCTTGTCAGACAAAAGAACGTATTTCCTGAATTACATTTTTTTAATAATATTATAAGTTATTTAAATGCATGGAGAATATTAAAACTTTAAGATATTTAAAAGTTTTATGTAAAAGTCCTTTTAATAATTCACACAACTTTTGAATGTTAATTAGATTTTGCCTTTTGATAATTTATTATTAAATAGGCATCAGTAAAATATTGTTTTTTTGCCCTGATTATTGGAAGTAAAGATTAATTTTATTAAATTGTGATTCATGAAAATGCAAAGGGAAGAAAAACAGCTAGAAGGGGCTCTTGATGCAATATTATTGCGAGTAAATGATCTCAAAAATTCAATCGGCTCAATGATTTTTAAGATTGAAAGTGAAAGTGAACATTTGAACTGGCCAACATTTTTAGATAATTTTGCACTGCTGTCTAGTCAGGTAAATTTAAATACGTCTTAATTGCTCATAATACTGAAGTTGTTATTATTAAATGTTTCTACTTTTCAGTTAGTCTCATTGTCAAAAATGTTGGGCCATGACAAATATCCTTTGTTGCGAACATTAGCAATAATTCCACTTGAACTTACCCAAGATAGAGATGAACAATTATTACGCCTAACTGAAGGGAGAGTGGCTATGTATTCTCACGATTTGGCTCCAGATTATTTACGAACCAAGCCTGTTCCTGAGGTTGAACAAGAAATATTTCGTCATGAACAAAAAGCTTCTAGCTTGTCCTATGACACTGTTCAGGTAGGTTCAGCTCTATTATGCCAGTAAATCTGTGAATTAAATTATGATAAGTGATTGGAATTAGGACTTGCAGTCAAAAACTTATACATCTGTTTGAATGGCTTCACAGCTACATAATTTAAACAGTTTGCTCAGAATCAATCTCTTATTTTATGACATTATTTACATATTATATTCAATAAAATTTATAGAATTAGAACTTAAAATAAATAGGAAGGGTAGAGTAGAAGTAAAGCTTTTACAGTATTGTTCTTTTAAGTGCTAAGTTATTAATGGTCTATTCATTTTAATGATAGAATTTTACAATAAAATTCACTTGAATTGTACTATAGAACAACATGATTTTTACAAAATTAATTTATAAAGAAGAGGTCTGATTTTGGAACTTGCAATCTCAGACAAAGAAAACAGTGCTTAAAGTTTCAAAAATTTTGATTTCCTTTTGAGCATGTTCGGTTTTTTTTTTTTTTTTTTAAATAGTAAAATAGTTAAATAGTAAAAGTATGATGGGAATTCAAGAGACTTGCAGTGTGATACTTCTCTTGAAAAATCTGTAAATTGTGTATTGTATATCATGGGTTAGATGCATTAGTAGAAATTTAGCGCCCAAAATTATTGCTTTTCATGAAAATTTCATTCAAGTAGATTATTAAATTTGTTTATTAGTGAAGTTAGTTTATTATTTAACTTTCCAGTAAAAACAGGAACAAGTTCTTTACGCGTGAAAGTAAGAGTATTGAGTTTCTATTCTTAGCTTTTAGATCATTTTAGGGATGAGGATGTTATGGATCATGCTAAGCTGTCGCAGTTCTTAAAAGTCATACTTTTAGCACTTTCCTCCAAAGGAAAGTAGCTATTGAGGTTGCACTCATGACAGAATTTTTGAAAAATTTCTTTGAATCTTTATCGATCCTACCTAGTAGACACCAAAAATTACCCCCGTTCAAATTTATATATATCTATATATTAGGACAAATGTCTGAAGAAGCAGAATGTGATTTCTGCGAAATATCACACGAAAAAACTGACCGCTGGAGAATGCCGTATAAAGAACAGAAGAATAAGGCCAGGGTTTTTGTTTTTTCGCCACGAAACTTGGAATGTAGTATTCCCCCATCAAACAATTGAATGAGTTCGTTAACCAACAACATCGGCCCATCTGGAGTGGGGGTTTACTCCGGATCCAAAGTAGTTATTTACCAATACGAGCCATAATTTTTGTTATATTTCAATGAAAATCGGTATTCGTTGTGGTCGACTGAAGAGAAAAATTTGTTATAAAAATAAACTAAATCGGTTGACTAGAAGGGGGGGTTTACTCAGGACAGAAATTACTAATTTCCTTATACTGGTCGTAATTTTTGTTGTATTGTAACAAAACTATATGTTCTGGCTATCTAATAAGAAAGAAGTGTCGTAAAAATGAACTAAATCGGTCTATTGGAAGGGGGGGGGGGTGTTACTTTATTCTGTGTTTGAATTGAATTCTTCCGCCAAACGTAGGTTCGCGAAAATCATGAAGATAAATTATCAAAATGTGAACCTTTGTGTATTTAGTCCGTAGTGTAGTACCCCGCATACACAAAACTCTGGAAGGAAATTAATTACAAAATTAATAATTGAAACAGCAACTCATCAAAAATGCAAACGAGTAGAACAATTTATGTTTTTTTTTTATTTATCTGTATAGGTTATTTTAAGCAATTTATTCAGGAATGCACTCGGCACAACCCAATTCTGAGGAAAGTGCTTAGTTATGCAGCTCCTGCATGACAGACTTTTTATACTTATAATTTAGCTTTACTGGTGTTGTTTTTTAAGTTTATAATTCATTTATTATCATTAGTAAATATCTTTTTTTGTCTTTCATTTAACAAGAATTGATAACTTTTTATGTTGTTTTAGAAACAAATGAGTGCTTATAGTAAAGTAGTTAGTCATGTTGGAGAAATAGTATCGAAAGCAAGGGAAGAGTGGGAAACTGAAGGAAGTGGGAGAGCTGGCGCTTCCATTACGTCTTCTTTAACAGATACAAATACACTGGTTGCTGCAGTTGCCATGGGAAAAGGACTAAAAGTATGTACAGTCAGAGACACACATAAGTATTAATTTTTTTAGCTTCGTTCAGTTTTGTCCTTATGACACTTTTTATTATTTTAAAGATTACCAAGACCATTTGAAAAATAAATAAATTTTTACTTAATATTTACATTATGAGGTGAGCGCACTAAAAAAAAAAAAAAAAAAAAAAAAAAAAAAGTCAAAATCATTTATGCACTGAACTTCAATTTTTGTTCTCTGCACTGTCTTAACATGTTAACTGCCATAGTGTGATTCAGTGTTATGTTCCCCCTGACCAGACACATTTCAAATTATGTGCTCCCAGGCCATGGCTAGAATTTGTTTTCTTTAGTAATGAAATTCTGTCATTTAATGTTTAGTACCAAAGCTAAACAATTCCGTGAAAATGGCAGATGTATCAAATTGATACATGTGGCTCAGTAATGCAAATTATTGATAGAAAAGGTCCAGATGTATAATTTTGATGCATACTTCTTATGAGATACATGTTGTTGTGACAACTGATAAAAAAAATATTTTTTATTATCCATATAGCAACCATTTTTATGAAAATATGCGATAGAGAGTGTAAATATGTCATTACATACATACATTTTTATGAAAATACTAGCTATTACTCGGCTCACCATCTTTCTGCATCTAGAAAAGCAAAAATAAATTAGAAACCAAATAAGTAATATTAAAATCTAATATCGCTAATCTGTAACTGTTCAGGTTCACAGTGATGTCCAAACTGTGAGACCTAGACGATTTTGACCTAGCCTATGACACTCCCCGGATCAAGACCTACCTGTGTGCCAAGTTTGGTCAAAATCGGTCAAACGATGTGAATTTGTATAAGGAACAAACAGACAGACAGGCAGCTGATTGGCGATTTTGACCTAGCCTATGAAACTCCCCAGATCAAGACCTACCTGTGTGCCAAGTTTGGTCAAAATCGGTCAAACGATGTGAATTTGTATAAGGAACCAACAGACAGACAGGCAGCTGATTAGTGATTTTGACCTAGCCTATGAAACTCCCCGGATCAAGACCTACCTGTGTGCCAAGTTTGGTCAAAAGGTGTGGATTTGTATATTATGTATCAGGTAAATAATCCATAACCTTATAGGTGATAAGGAATGTAAAATGTCTTATTCAACAAAAAAAAAATATTTTCTTCAATATAAATTGACAGTAATTCTGATAGAAAAGTTATTAAAAATGTAAGCTACTTGACAAAATTAACAAATTCAGAGCAGGGAGTTTCATGGAGAGAAGTCATACTGTTTTACCCTGCTTACTCACGGACAACTAATGACAAAACACAAAAGCCAATTTGTGAACACTGTAACGGAATACTCATAATAAAACATAAACTAACTGCAGAAATCAAGAATATTTAGACATACTTGTGGCCTTGATCGAACTCCTAATAGTTGGTAGCCATCACATTGAAGCAATCTTACAAATATTATCATGTACACAATCTTTTTTCTATTTCTTTTGTAAATAACACTATAGTCCTTTTGGAGTTTAATCCTTTTATGTATCATCGAAATTAACACTACTACTTAATTTTGTGCAGTTTATTATAGCACGGTTCATGTCATACTATAAGTCATTCATCAATTGATAAGTAATCAAAGTATAATGTTTCTTGACACTGGAGCGCTCCGGACCAGTGTCAAGAAACAGATAACGTAGAAATAACCCGTTATCTATAGGTTACCAGTAACAGCAATTTAACCAGTAAAGGTTAAAATTTGTTGTCAATAATAAATGTACGTTAATAAATGTATGTTTCCAAGATGTCATTTGGAAACACCCATTATATTTGTGAGCATTACCAAGAAGTGTTTTGACTGGGAATGCTGATGGGTGAGGAGGCTGTGCAAGGGTTCGGGATATTATTACCTCGGATGGACCATCACCAGGTATAGCGTAAACTCTATGAGGGACAAAATCACAATTTATTTCTAGTAATTCAAGATCTGCCATCATCGTTGAAATGAACCGCAAATAAAAATAATACTATGAAATAGATACAGTACAGTAACAGCTGACCTGTTATCGTCCTAGCAATGCATGCTACCTAGGCTTGCCTGCTGTAACCAACGAAAGATTCAAACCTCTCTAAAAATTCTTAAAAATTTTAATATAAAAAAAATCCTTTCTTAGCGAGTGTTTACGTTGTAAAGAGAGTGTGGGCCCCACTTTATCACATTGGCCCCCATCCACCGACAGGCCAACCGCCGTTGCAAATTTTCGACTGTTGGCTGGCCACGACTATCTCCAGGCACACCTACACCTCTTTGGCTTTGCAGAAGGCGACACTTGCCTGCTCTGTCACGATGGTACTATGAATGGGGACCACATCGCTGTCTGTCCCGAACTGGATCCCCAGCTTTCAGCACCTGGTCGTTATTGGGAGGCTCAACACCGAATGGCTTGCTTATCAGCCAAGAGCGGGCATTGGCTAATAAAAATAAAATGTAAAGGGAGTGTCCATGCAAAATTTCAAAATTTTCTGTCAAGTGGTTTGGACTGGGCGAAGATAGGTCAGTGAGTGAATAGTATTTGTCAAATATGTAGTAGATTTTAATGGCTAAATTTTTCTACACTGATATAATGCAAGTAGCAAATGTGGTAATGCACAAAGAAAACATAAAGTAAATAATAAATGATTATACTTTTGGTCTTTTGTTTTAAATGTTTTATAAGTGTTACACTTAATTTTTTTCTTTTCTTTAGGATACTTCTATTTTTAAATTATAATTGGATGTACCAAAAACTACTGTATGAGTAAACAATTTTGTAGAGCGAAACACCATGATATTGGATGCGCATAAATAATAATAAATATGAATGATTTGTGTGTTATTTTCTACAAGTTGCTTCCTTGGTTTCCAGTTGCCGTACTTAGGCCACTGTTCAAGCCTAAAACTATGTTTTTAGGTTTATGTCGTAGAGAAAACTTTTTAATTATATCTCGATGCTTGTATTACTTCCAACAATATTAAAATTTCTGTCATTTAAGTAGTTCATAATGTCCTTTAATTATTAATTTTATTTTTTTTGTTTGCAGGGTATGGGTCAAGGCCAACTTCCCCCTAATATGATTGGACCTCCAGGAAGACCTGTAGGTGCTGGGCAATTACCATCAAACCAGCTCCAGCAACAGAGTAAGTATTATTTTTGATAAATTCTCCTTCAAGATTTTTCGATTTTGAATTTCTAGAACAATGAAATGGCTATCTTCTTTTGAACATTAAACAAATTTAAATAATAGTTTATATTACCCCTTTCTGGATGGTGGGTTTCTCTAGCAGCCAGGCCCGAGCCGCGACTGGCTGACATTGCACTTCTCCAGCAGCCAACCCACTCCTCACTCTTTATCTTTTAAGGACGGTGGGCTTCTCCAGTTCTTTCTATTAGTGAGACTTCTTGGTGGATGTGTGTGAGAATTCTTAAAAGATGGTACATCCCAGCCTGGTCCTTTCCCAGGAAGTGTTATTGAAGAGAATTCTAGGATTTCGAGGAATACAGTTCCTCTTTTCTTTTTGCACTAATTACAGAATACATATATTACTAATAAATCAACACAAAAATCTAAAAATACAAACTTATTTTACAAAATTAATAATTTTAGTTTAATTTATTTGGAATTAATCTTGTCATTTCATTAATGTAATAACTGGTCAATTTGTAAACAATAGAGAGAAACTAAATAAATGAGTTAGGAATTATAATTTTTTTAAAAATTTTAAAGTACAAAAAAGAATTTTTATATTTATTTTTTAAAGTAAAAAAAAAAAAAAATAAATAAATGTACAAAAATCTAATTTGATGAGATGTTAAATATTTTTTAATTATCACCATTGATATAAGAAGAGGGAATTTTTTTATTAAGAGGAAAAATTTGTATTATTAATTGTTAAAATATTTACTATGTGATTTCTTTCTAAAACATGTATTGATAATTGTTTCAAATATTGGAGGCAGAAGAACATTAAATATTTAAAGAGACACAAAATTAACTTTGAAAAACCTAGAAATGGCCAAAAACAACTTTGGGGCATGTGTGGAAGGCAGGTAGTATCCGTCAGCAGCCAATTAAAGCTCTATTACACCGAATAAAAACTATTTTTTCTGAAATAAGTGATCTTATTTAATTTATTTTTAAGGTTTTTATGATACATTTTGTCCTATTTGGGGGGGGGGGCTTCAGCCCTCCTTTATACGTCCATGGGTTACACGCCTGCTGCCATCTCCATAGGGTTAAGGTTTATAAAAATATAATGGATTTAAAATAAAGCCATAATAAATCACTTTGGTGTTCTGGTTGTTAAATTAAACAGCAACAATGACTAAAACAGATATATAAACATAGTTTGAATCAGCATATAATGCCCTTGATGTCGATGCGCTATAAACAAACAAAAAAAAAAAAACTGAAAAACTTATAATGTTTGTGGTATATTATAATTAATGCTGCAAATCTTAGTTATTATCTGTATTAAGAGCTAATTCAGTCATTATTATTACAATTTTATTCTCAACACACACACAAATATATATATATATATATATATATATATATATATATATATATATCAGAATAAAAAAAATAAATTAAAGAAAGTAGAAATTAATTTAGTGTTGATAGTATCATTATAAAGGTATAATTTAATGTAATATCATTGTCTTTGAAGTGCATTCAGCGTGTTTTCTTCCCCTCTAATGAGAGAAAATCAAACTTATGACATTGCCCTCATAGAACATTCCAGAAGTGCTGATAAGAAATGAAGAAATGTCAACATTTCATAACTCAATGGTCCCGGGAAAATTTGTGAAATATATATATATATATATATATATATATATATATATATATATATATATATATATTGAAATTATGTATCTAATATATTGAAAGTCCAACTCCCAGGAACTGCATCATCTTAGCATACTTCCGTTGTTATCCCTAGTGTAAGACACAAAAGCTTGGAATAGAAAAATTTAATGTTTTGTTTTGATCTTTGGTGAAAAATGTAAACACCTACTCCAATGAAATATCAGAGTAAAGCTAGGTGCCACAATGCACAGGAAACTGACATTATCCTAAGCAAAAATTACTCCTTCCGCCTTCTCTTTAACAATTTTCGCGTTTTTTTTTTTCATTCTTCAAAACTCAGATGTATGAATTTTTGTTATGTTTAGAATTATATTAAATAAGAGTGGTTTTGGACTTTTCATCTCTTGAAATCGTTTGCAAAATTGTAGTAAGTGGAAGGTGATCATTCAAATCCTTAGGAATTTTTTACAGCATAAGTTTATGCTTAAATTTCTATAGGACCCACTCAGTCAGAACTACTACTACACTGGCATAAAATGTTTTACACCAGCCTCCCTAGAGAGTACAAGGTGACTTGAGGACTTTTTAATAAAAAAGTTCCTCCTGAAGAGGGAAAAAAAGGCTCGAAACGTGTCGGGCATGCTTAATAAATAAGATGGTTAAAAACAAAATGTTACTGCTTTATGGACCTTAAGCCTTCAATGAAACAGATTCATTTATATATATGTGGTCAATATCAATCGAAAATCTCTCTCAAGAAATGGGGGGAAAATGCTTCTTGCAAACAAAATTAATAAAAATGCTGTTTAATATATTATATAAAGATTTATTTTATTTTCAGTGGGACCAATGGGGAAAGTGCCAAGTGGAATCAAAACAAACATCAAAGCAGCAACACAAATGCATCCTTATAGTCGATAAGATTTTGTAATAAAATTAAATATAACTATTTATGTACATTTGACTTACTTTTTCTTTCTTCCTGTCCCAAGATATTATAATCAGTTTTTTCTTCTGTTTTTTTATTTTTTTTTATTTCTTTGTTTTATAGTATAAAAATTACTATTCAGCCTATGGGATCAAAAGTCAACCAGCATATAGTTTTATCAGTGGGTCATGGAAGAGGGGCTCCTTTGTATCTGTGTATGAAGTTATGTTTGGTTATTGTAACAGCTAAGAATCTAAGTTGAGATTACAGAAATACCTTTGACTTAAAGGTTGTTCGATATTTTAATTCTTTGGATTTATTTATGTATTAAAATTATTTTGTATGGGCTTAAATGCTTTCTTACTAATCAAAAATGATATCCAAGAGTGTTGATGTGCCGGAGCAGTTTTTAAATGTGCCAATAATTCCATTTTTCAACTAAAGTCCCGATACATTTCAAAATTAAAAACGATTTTTTTATCTTTAATACAAGATATTGTGAAAAAATGAACTTTTTGGTACATTGAACTTTAAAATCGATTTTCTCAAAACTATGTTTTTCTAATGGGGCGATTAGTTAGCGCTTTCAATTTTCAACCGATCAACTTCAAATTTTAACTGCAGATTTTAATGATATTTGCTAGTAAAGAAAGTAGGGATTTTTCCATTCATTGGATTATTACAATTTTATGACGGATTTTTTTCAATAGAAAATGAAGAATTGTTCACCATTTTCAAAAAAAATTAATATTTCTTAAAAATCCTATGTAGTTTACTAGATTTAACCTTCTTCTTTCCAAATAATTTTAGTTTTTTGTTCTAGATTAAAAATTGCAGTCTGCAGACTCCCCCATGAAAAAAGAGGGTTTCCGTTTGTTGGACACAGTGCCGCCATTTTGTTTTCGAAGAATTAAAACCTTTTTATTTTGGTTACTTTAACATCCCGTATAAAACTCATGACATAAAGAATTGAAAAATATTGATTTATTTGTTATCCGTAAATTCGAGAAACTGACTTTGATTTTGTCCACACAAGGTGGTATTACCCCTTAATATTATATTTATTCTTTAAAAAAGATTTTCTGTGAGATAAGATGTCGAACCTGACAAACATAGGTCTTCCTCTGTTCTACCAGAGAACTCCCTCAAGGTATCAATTTTGACTTAAAAGAAGTATATTTGGTTTACTTCTTCTCCCAGTTGTAATTATTTTATTTTGCTGGCAAAAGTTTCCTGCAAGGACATCCTTGTTCCTGATTTATCTTGAAGGTCATGATTTGGTTTCCAATTATTACTATTTGCTCCTTAAACGCTTTCCTTTCTGAGCAATTATTGCCTTTCAGATATTCTGTTTTTGCACCAGTTTTAAACCCAGGGAAGCCTAGGTTTAAATACAATTATGAATTTTACTATTTATTTATTCATGAGCATCCACTACAAAGGCGATTCGCTCAATATAATTTCTACATATACCTCCACTTATAAACACAAATATTCCATTGGAATTATAATATACATTCAATATTACACATAGTTATACACCTATACATACATAGACTAAGTGTGACACACTTAGTCTATGTCAGAACTTTCGAGTAATTGCACTACAACAGTGCAAAAAAAATAAATTGAATAAATTACATTGTATTGTAAACGTAATGTGTGTCTTAAATATCTAAGTCGTGGTTAGTTTTGAAATGTTGACTTCAGGAAAATAAGTAAATTGCCAGTGTTTTAAAAACTTAATCAAGCATTCTTTGGGTGGAGCCTAAATTGCACAAGATAAATTCTTGGGAATCCTTGCTGTAAGACATACTACATATGTACAAAATAATGATAATTCTTAATTTGGGAAGTAATCTGTAAATTTCATATCCTGCTTTTAAAAACTGACTATAAAGTTGTGCCCAAAAAAGTTATAATGACAGAGTGCACTTCTTATTAGATACTGACACCTATATGGCTACTAAATACATGAATACTCTCCAAATTGACCATGGTCTTTAAAAATTAATTTGAGAAATGTGCAGGAACACATCTTTACTAACTAGAAAATTGAATATTTTACATTAAACTGATTTACTCTGAACTAATCTAGTTTTAAAAATATGATTGGAGAGAAAGAGGAAGTACAACAAATCCTATCTCTCCTCTCTCTCTCTATGGGTATGTATGTATGTATGTATATATATATATATATATATATATATATATATATATATATATATATATATATACACACACACATAGAGAGAGAGGGGGGTGATTTTTAGCGACTGATAGGATTAAGAGGTTTGAAGAAATAATTGAAAAATTCTGTCATGAGTTCATCTACAATAGTAGTATCTTCAGCATTTTCAAGTCAAGTTCAACCTTTTCCGTTTCAAATTAAACCTTTTCTATAGGCTTTTGATTAGAAAAGGTTGGATTTGGTTTGGGAAAAACTTGAATTTGACTTGGAAATGCTATATCTACATACGTTCCTTCAGAATTTTCTAAAAGTGACAATGTTTGATGGAATGAAACCAACACTTAACTTTATTATTATTTATTAACGTCCATTATAATTAACTCAGAATTTTAGGAAGGGTTATCAACAGGTCACCAAAGAATTTTGTTGGCCTCATTTAACCCATAAATAATTATTATTATTATGCATATTATAGTAAAATAAATATTTTGGTGATCATCATTATTGTCTCCTTTGAAATAAGTTTTTCTTCCTGAATGGAACTAGTTGAAAATATAGAGGACTATCAAGACGTTTTGCAAGAGAGTTAATTTTCCTATTAGCTCCCCCTAAAGAAATTTGTAAAATTACTAATTATGGCGTACCATGAAGAAAAATGTTAACAATTACAGCAAAATCATAAGTATTTGTGTAAGCCTAGTCACTTCTTATTCATTTAGGCGAGAAGTAATAAATGGAGAATTATATTGAAAATTTATTTTTTGAAAATATACTTCATGTAAAAAAACTATAGGAAAAAAAAAAGTTTTGTATTTAAAGTAGGAATTCATTTATAAACAGTTCGAGATGATGCAACAGGATTTTAATTGTGATGGCTGTACTGCTGAACTTTGACCTAGAAGTAAAAGCAGCTGATAAGGCAGTTTTCGTTTTGTCGGCTCATTCGTGGTTTAGGATATTCGCGGAGGATGTTGAATTTAAAGTTAAATTCTGTTTTCTGTGCGCTCATTGTGATTATTTGTTTACTTAGTTTTGAAACAAATGTATTGGCCAAAAAGAAACTCTTAAGGTACGTTAATTTATTCATTTTATGGAATATTGTTTATTACCCAGAATTCTTTATATAAAATACCATTTGTTTAATTTTAGGGTCCCTTTAACGAAAATTAAGTCTGCCCGAAGAACATTTCAAGATGTTGGAACATCAGTAGAACAAGTCGCCTTAAGATATGGCGTAAATGGGCCCTTTCCTGAGCCATTGTCTAATTATCTGGATGTAGGTTTTTAACTTTCGTTTTTATCGAGCATTTTTAGATAAACAATTTTCTTATGTTATATCTGGTCATTTTCTTTATCATTCTAGTATGTTAACACATTAATTTTCCTAAATTATTATAAATGTTATGTAAATAGTGAATGCAAAATCCCTTAATTATTATTCTATTGCTAATATGAAAATTACTTATGTATTATGATAATGCATAGTAAATTATTTTAGTTATTGTTATAATTTTTATATTGAGTATTTATTCACTCATTAGTAATATTATGCTGAGCGAGCTCTCTCATAATGTGCAGAGTGGAACAGTTTGCAGGCTTGGTCCTGCTATACTTATCAACCTAGATTATTCAGAAATAATGTTATCTTCACATCACCAATTATTATTAAAATTTTATTTTATGTACCCCTCTGAACCTTTTTTTTAGCGTTTCCTTGTTCTATATGAGCATTTTTATTCGTCTCTGATTTTATTACACAAAATACTCTTATTATACTCACTAAATAATTTCAGTCATTGCGATTATTAACCCAAAATTTGTACTTAAAATGTTAAAGCACATATTACGTTAATGTGAAATAATGAGATATTTGTTCCTCTGTTATATTAGTTTTGAGATAGTAATTACTGCAGTAAAGATTCTGTATTATACATTATTGATCATTGATTTCTATGGGTCAGTCAAAGAGTTGAAGGACAGTGTTTGTGCTAGATAAAGATATTTTTTTTGAAATTAGGATAACTGTGTTATACTTTTCTAATATAGTCAATTTGTTTTGACAAAATCCATTTCTTTCTTAGTTTTATCAGTTTGGCGAATCGATAAAAATAGTTTATTAGGTTTATTTTTCCAATTTCCTTTCTTCATATGTTGTAATAGCTTATAGATGATGATAACCCAGTGTTTTTTTTCACTTAAAAACACTAATCAGCAAGGATCGTGTGTTGTTTATTGTATTATTGTCTTTATGATATGATAATAACTCTTTAATTAAATCTCTAATAGATGCTTGTTTATCTCTTCATCAGAGGCAGTAGTTAGTGATTAATAGGGAACGGATGTTCATGTAAAATGAAATTCAGAATATGTACATGTATATTTAACTATTTATAATGAATATGTAGTAAAAAAATACCAAAAACACTTTAAAAAATATTGAAAAGAAAAGCATAAATAAGTAGTATAAGCTCTGTTATTATAAATGGAAAAAACAAAAGTTGAAAACGTATAGAACAAAATGACTAAAGCTCTATGACATATTGAAAAATAAAGCATAAATAAAAATTAGGAACTCATTTTAAAAGGGGAAGAAAGACATGGAAAATGTCTACAGATGAACATTATTTTGGAAAATTGTTTGAAACAACATGCATTTTAAATTGTCAAACATGAAATGACACCAGTCTGATTTCATAAGGGGAGTATACAGTGGTGGGGTCACAGCTTTTTTTTCTGGTGATTTTGTATAGAAAAATAGTCGGCACAGTACAAGCGTTTCATCCAATGCGCCTTAGGAACTAAGAAATAAAATAAAATAGGTTGAAAATTCATTATTTTATATCTCGAGTTTAGAAAATGATATCGACATGATTCTTTCACTTATTAATTTGTTTTAGAGAGTAGATTAAAAGAACAATATAATTGTTGAACAATAATTTGTTACATATTTCTTTTAAAACGCATTTCCTCCTAGACCATTAGGACCGGGGAAGCATGTTTGCCAGCTACCTTTGCTTTTTGTCATTAGAAAAGACGCAGTGGTCTAGACTCAATGGGTAAAGCATTATTTTCTTTCTTGGTCTCCCTTTTATTTTTTCAATTACAAAATAAAAAGAAGGTCAAAATTTGAAACAAAAATATGTTTTTATGGCAGAATATGTAAAAATATGGATTTTCGACAAAATATATAAAATAAAAACCTGTTTAAATGCTTTAAAAGCACTTAAAACCTGCAGAATTACATCAACAATTACAATTTAAGAATTGGAAAAAAATATGTAAATACAATAACATCCGTTCTCTAGTGATTACATGTACTTCTATATGTTAAAACTGCACTACACATACTTACACTAATATAATCATTTTTTATTTTTGTATTATTAAGTTTTTGATATTTATTTATTTTTTCCATTATTTATTATTATAGTGTAAACATAAAGGATTGATTCTTTTGTATCTGAATTAATCTACTTCAGGTAGATTAATTTATCTAATTTACAGTAAAGTTTATTAACATATTCAATTCAATTTTTATTTTGTTTTTGAGTTGCAACCATTAGCATCTCTTATATAATATCATTAGTTGACATAGTTTACATAATGCAATTTTGGCCACCTCATACAATTTGAGCCCTTATTGTATTAGGGGTCTTCATCAATATGTGAGGGAATTGTAGGAGACAGAACTTACTTTGTCCCATAAGCTACCTTACTGGAGTTTCTTGATGAAAATATAGTTTAGGTCACTAACTTGCTTATATGTATTTGTCTTCTTGTTACTCATAGCAGTTGGGGGGGGGGGAGGGTAATCGAGAGGGCGAGAGTTAACAATTTAGCTCTGCTTGGATTTTTATAGTGTCATGGAATGGAAGATCCTATGCCTTACCCTGCATAATGTAAGGTATAGTTCAAATATCATTACTTAAATTTAAATCCAGCAGTTTTCCTGATCAAAGTGTGTAAATTAAGCATTGAATTATTCACAATTTCTTACAATATATTGACTACTATGCTATTTCTCATTTTTCCAATAGAATTTCGATAACAATGAATCTCTTAGATAGGGTCATCTTCCTGGACTGATCAAGAGTCCTGTTTTAGTACAAATTATAAACGAGATGGGCTTTGAGTTACCAACTAGTGGAGGGAGTGTTATCCATCTTCCAATGCTAAAAAAGTGTAGGTTTAAAATGCCAGTGTGACTAGTGATGCGCGAAAATTTGAATCTGGATGTGATTGTACATGAACAATGAACTTAAATGAATATATATATATATATATATATATATATATATATATATATATATATATATATATATATATATACACATATGTATTTATTTATATTTATATATATTTTTATTTGGCAAGGTTAGCTCAGTGGTAGAGCACTGGACTAATATGCTGGAGGGCCTGAGTTCAAATCCCAAGCAAGCACTAAAGATTTTTATCTTCTAGAGTCTTCGTTTGTGGGTTGAATTCGGCCTCCCTGACCGTCCCTAGGCTTCTTTTTTTTGGTGAAATCACCCACATGGGCCATGGTCACCATTAAACGAAAAAACAAAACAAAACTTAATGGTTGGATTCTATTTGAATTGTACGAATTGAATTCATTGAAATATGCATTTATTATGGAAAGGATTAAGAGAATTTGAAAGAAATAATAATTAGGTTTTTATATTGCCTAAGATTAACACTCTCAGCTGAGGCGAGGCAACCCCAGCTTCACAAGGCTACTCATATACTTTGTGGCAATTATATATTTTGTGGAGAGGTCCGGAGAGGCTCTATGTCCTGAATTAATGCATGATGTTAGTTATATTGAATTAAATAAACCGGTTTCCTTCATAAAATGATTAAACTGTTTATTGCTGTTTTGGTATCACCCAATGTTCCTGAAATAACATGAGTTCTTCTTTCAAGTTTGTAATTTCTACACTCCGTCGGTATATAACACTTAATTCAGTTCCACAGGTGATGCACAAAGTTTGTAGATTTTTGTCATTAAGTGTGACTGTGTAAGCCTCGTGTGTCCAGTTCTGAGGCGTGTAAGAACTACCTCTTCCCTTCTAGCCGCACGTATTGAAGTGACCCAGGTAGATGTAGATGCTTTGATTTCTCTTAGCTTGTTTTCTCTAATTTATCGCCATTCCCCATCCCAGGTAGAGCAAATTTTCTTCTTCACAGAGCAAATTAAGTCCTTCCTAGGTACATAATTTATGGTCGAACCTTCATTAATAGCCAATTTTGCATGAACATCTGCTATTTCGTTCCCTGTTATTCCTTGGCATCCATGTGAATATAACTTGTGTATTATTTTTCCAAAAATTATCTAGTGTAGTTCGATGTTCAACTATGAATGGATGTGTGGAAGCCAGCTTAGATATTGACAATAATGTTGAAAGTGAGTCAGAGAACACATCAAGTTTTGTACCGTTTGGAATAATGATATTTAAAGAGTAAAAATTTGAAAATAACTTTTTCGGCTTAAACTTTTTTAAAAGTATTTTTACTGTTATTTTTCAAGTTAAGTTTTAAAGTAATTGTTATTAAAATACTTAATAGGGAAAAGTTTAATAGGGAAGCTAATAATGTTTATTTTTTTGTTTTGTAACAAGAAATGTATTTCATTAAATAAACAAAAATAAATTTTTGAACAAAGAATAAACTTTTCACTTATTTTGAAGAATTAATTAAATTTCAATAATAATTTATATTGTAATTTTGTGTAATTTAGATTATATCTATAATCATTTAATATATATTTTAGTGGCACAACTGCTGGTTGATATAGGTATGGATGTGTTTATTTTATTTCTTTCCAGTAATCCAGGTATTGTAAACCAATGAAACCCTACAATTATTGATTAAAATACAGAAAACTTTTATTTCACTTTAAAAAAATAAATAAAAGTATTAATTTAACTTTTATTTTCATTTACTTAATTTTAGGAGTTCGTAAATAACTTTAACTCTTAAAACTTAAGAGCTTTTTAAATAAAAGTTTGTTTTAACTTATAAAATAAAAGTTTTTTTAACAGTTAAATTTTAACTTTTTCGATACAGTGGAACTTCAATAATTCAAAATAGTATTTAATTCGAATCTCTTGGTCCCTAGAATTTAGGACATAAACAATGTAAAAAAATCGTTAATTGGAATAAAATTTTGGATAATTCGATTTTTTTCCGAGTCTGTGCGTCTAATGGGAAGTGGACAGAGAGGCAGTCAATCTTAAATCTTGTGAAAATATTCTCCCCTCGGGTAAGGCGGGTAGTAAGATACGGATGTAGGGGTTCCTGGGCAAGAAGCGCGGCGGTCTCATAGTCTAGTTCTTGGACTCCTGGAGTACTAGAATGTGGTGGGACGCACTTCCTCCCTTTCAGGGGTTGTTATAGTTCCATCCTGTCGTTTTATCCTAGAATTCCCTCCCAACATCCCTCCGATCTTCATTTCTTATTCAGTTATAAGTCAGTCAGCGCCTAGATCTGTTGTATTGTTTGTGCCTTGAATTTCTGGTGTACAGTGCAATTCTGTGAGTTGTTGATTTAAGATGTCGAAGCCTAGAAGTTATAGAACATTAACGTTGTCTAGAACAGAGAAAATAGCTTCAATTAAAGAAGTTGAAAAAGGAATTAAGAAAAAAAAACTGAAATTGCCAAGGACTTTGGAATTCCTCCTAACACTTTACCAACTTACCTGAAAAATAAAGAAAAAAATTATCTTTTTTTCAAAACAATAGACTTTTATTTTCAATTTTTTGATAAATTATTTATTACTTACGTACGTAATCCTCAATTCATGAAATATTTGTTTTTCTTTAAATATAATGTATTTTTTTTTAAATTAAAAAATGTGAAAATATGAAGTTCGATTTGTTAGCCCTTTATTTTCAAAAACTTTTGTAATTCGAATTTTGGATAATTCAAACTTTTTCATCGGTCCCTAGGGGTTCGAATTATCCAAGTTCTACTGTACCTGATTTTTTCTCCCGTATAGTAGTTTGCAGGCTCAGGAGCCTTCATGTTCTGAATTTATTTTTTTATATAAGAATGCCAGATGAGTTTGCTACCTAAGATGATCACCAAATACTTGATTACAGCTGTAATTTGTATGTTATTAGTCTCTTGAAATTGCCGAAGTGTTACCGTAAATTTTTCATAGTGTGATTCTGGTTACTTAACTGCTCAGGGGTGGTAGCTATATAATTAGGTATCCTTTTCTGGGGATGTGTCTGCAAGCTTGCGACATATGAAGGGAGGATTATGCGTGTGGGCTTGCTGGGTTATTGTTAACGTAAGGATAGGTAAGTGGGAGAAGGAGGAGGCTTAACCACCAGTTACACAGTATTTATTCTTGTTATTTAATTTTTCTTTTATTTTACAATCCTAGGCTTGTGAAATTTAAGAATTTGCCATAATTCTGACTTAATCATTCAAATTACATTTATTTACTATGTATAAAATAACTGGGTAAATAAAATTCATGCAATCAAATGATACTGAAGAAGTATATTGATATTAACATTATCATGGGTTTAATTTTGGACAGCAAATAGGGAAAAACCAAACAGAAGATAATTGACTGATAAGAAAATATACATACATAGATAAAATTAAGGAAGTCTTCTGCTCTAGTCTTTTTGTTTCTTTAAATTAGTCTAACTTTTGATTGTAACAATTCCTATATATAGGAACTTGTATATTCTAAATAACAATATCTTTTTATTAGATAATTATCAATTTTTCGTAGTTATTAAGTGCCTATTTTTAATTAAATAAAATAAAGTATAAATATTTTTTAAGAATAATACGTTAAAATAATAAAGTTTTTTATTTGCTTATATTCTTATTTTTAATTAAACTTAAACATGTAACTAATTAAAAAAAAATCCAAGGAATCATCTCTTTCTTCTTACTATGCTGGCTTAGAAATTTATGGTGAACTGAAGGCGAAAGTTTTGTTTTTGTTCTATTATGAGTATTTAACATTTCTATTTTTGTTTTTCTAATTTGTTTAACTGTCTAATCAGCTTATCAATACAACTATTCATTTAAAATGAGAAAGTGTTACTTTGTTTTTGTTTCATTGTGTATGTACAAGGTCGACTGAAAAAAGGAATGGCAGAGGGATTTGCATACATACTTGTATAGTCGGTATATCTCAGATATTATTATCTCAGTCACTTGTTAGATTCATATTACTTCTTGCTTTTCATTGATATTTCAACCTTACACGTCCACCTATGAGCTCTAGAATCATTTATTCATTCGCTTTTGGAGTGTTACTTACATTATTAAATTTGCTTAAAATGTATTAATGATTACAATGTCACACAAAAAAAAAAGTTTTGACCTAGAGAGAAGACCATGTTTACTATGTTTTTAGGGTTGCTGAATCCGAATTCGGGGTCAGAAAACTCCCTGCACTGAAAGCTTAATTAATTTATTTTAGGATGTTTATTTAATTTATTTCAATTGATACATTGCTCTAATTAAACATGTTTTTTTAAAAGGGTTTTATCTTGAGATTTTAAGGATTGCATCAGTTTAAGAATCACCTCCAAAGGCCTTGGGTCAATTTTTGTATAAAAACTCAAAGATTGTTTGCGTCAGAAAACATAATCAATACAAAAATATAAGCAAAAGTGCCAAATTTTGAGAAAAATGATAAATTTAAAGGGCTGTAACTTGGCTCCAAATGGATCAGTCAGCTTTGTGGAGGTCTAATAAAATGTGTATTTTTGAGATCTGAAATGCAGTACACAGAAAGTAGTCGTTTATTTTGGTTAATGACTTGAATAAAAAGATTATAGTGTAAAATATCCTAAATTATGAGTTTTGGGGAGTAAGGCTTTTTGTTTAAAAAGTGCAGGGGTTTTTATGAACCCGGATTCGGATTCAGTGATCCCAAAAATATAGAGTAAACATGGTTTCCTCTCAGGGTCTGAACTTTTTTTTTTTTTGTGTGGCTGTATTTAACCATAAAATAAGTTTATCAATATTACTATCTAGAAAAAATACCAGTTAATTCTTTCCCTCTGAAACAAAAATATTATTTAGAAGTCTTGAAAGTGTTATTTGATTATGACTTGTTAGGCCAATGCCTTTGTTGACTTTTTGTATTATTTGTGGAGAGTTTCTGTTCATACATGTTGTTCAAGGAATTTCTGTTATTACTTTTAAGGAGAAGTATTTCATAGACATAAGTTTGCCTAAATGTGTATTAATTATCTTCTCATTTCTTGGTTGACTATTCCAATCTTTCACAGTTTTTGAATGCATGCGGTTTTGTAAACCCGTTGTTTTTTTTTAACAATTTCCAGAATCGTCCTATGCTTCTCCATGACACCCCACCAGAACTGGCATCCATACTGTTCCTGAACTATTTCACCAAGGAACCAGGTGATATAAAATGTTTGGACAGCTGTTTCTTTGAATGTATAAATGTATTTGAGTATGGGAACCATTAACAAAGATGACACAGAATTATTAGATGTCATAAATTGTTTTTTATTTTATACTTCTTCGTTCTCACTGTCATCAAGATAAAATTTATCTCATACATCAATTGTAAGTTTAATTGGTACTTTTCTGTTATTTCTCCACCATTAAAAAAAAAAAGAGAAATTTTTTTGTCATAAAAAATCGTAGATCTGCTGAGAAATTTTTCCAGAATCACGACATTATTAAGGAGAGCCAAATGTGTGGATTTGGTCATTCTTATGCCAATTACTTAAAAGGAAGATTAAGTTGTTCAAGAAATACGTTTATTCCTCTAACAGGTGGGTCTCAAAGTCACACGTAACAAGTGAGGGGCGGTGTTTGGATAGCCTTTATATTTTTTCATATTTTCAAAATAATTACTACTTCCCTTGCATTAAATTATATTCCTATTACTTATATTCATATTTGTTATTTGATTTTAGATTACGTAATGAAATAAAAATATATTTCATGACTAAATCTAACTTAAGAAATTAATTATTTGTAGGTTAGAAATTTTGGAAACCAAAATTCAAATTGTATAGTATACATATATTATAAAAGAAGAATTTTTGTAATATCTGAAACTCAACAACGACTAGGATAAATACTGTCACAAATTCACAATCGCTCTTAGTTCTTTTCTTCATTTTATCTCTTCCCAATTTTCTTCATCGGAAATTTCCCTCATTATTTTCATAATTTTGTTTGGATCAGTGTAGTATTTTGTCCTGTCCAAGAAATAAAATTTATTGTTCAGAAATTAGATAAAATTTATCAACCACACCAGCTGAGGGAACGAAATGAATGTTGAAATTACTTTTAAAAATATTTATTACAAGGTTACTTCATTTATGATAGTAGGTACAGAAAGTTTTGAAAACAAAAAAGACCTCCGCTATTGTGTGTATGGTGGGTATGGTGGTGGAATTTGCCGGGCTAGAGAGTAATTAGAGACTTCAACATAGGAATGGTTAGGGTGACTAAGGGCCAACACCTGTCCTATAACTAACACCAAGGGATTTTGTTTGCGTTTCTGTCTTTCATTTGTATCAAGGAGTGATAATGTTGACAGGGCAGTCAGAATACTGCCCCACACCCGGTAGGGGGTTATGTGCAAATGCAGTATAAGAATACATAATTGGTTGGAGGATTCTTAATTGCTTTTGGATACACTTATCCATTTTACTTACTGTTAAGCTTATAATCTCAGGCCAATTGATTTTTGTGAACGGGTACTGAACATGCCTCACCTGTGTTGTTGATTACAATTGGAAGTGAGAGAGGTATGCGTCTGGAAGTGTATCAAGGAATTTATGATGAATGCTTTATTGTAGAAACAGACAAAAATGTATTCGTTAAACGAAAACGTAATATAATGCTGGTAGAATGGTAATGGAGCTGTGGGTGTTCAGGGAAAATTGTTGCCAAACCAATGACTGTTTCCTTTGTACTGTTAAGGACAGATCTGTAACTCTACTTCCATTAATTTGTGAACTATTAAAACCCGTTTTGATTATTATGAGTAATAGTTGGAAGGCATATAATGGAATAGTAGATGAACGATGCCAACATCTTCTTGTAAATCACAATATAATTTTTTGTACCTTGAAACTTCTGCTAATAATTAGAAAGTAGAACCATTTGAGGCTCTGTTAAATGGAGATGTAAGAAAATGGTACCCACTGAACTTGACTAGATTTGTACTAAGCAGAATTTATGTGGTGCTAAAAAATGCGATGGATCCATTTACCTCAATTATAAAAGATTTTAATTATTTGTACAATGATTGTCTTCTTGCTAAAATGTTGTGCTCTATATGTTTTAATTATAATTTAAAAAAAAACTTATATTTTTTATAGGTGGGGCAATAACAGAAAAGTATTGTTTCTTGAGGATCTTATTGGTGGTGCTGGATATAATTTTTTTTTCTTGTGTGATGTGTAGACTTCTAGGACCATTAACATCTAGTTACAATTTTTGAAAACTTGCTTTAGCTTTTAATTAGTACGCTTATTTTACATGTGCAGTAGTTATAGTCCAGTCATTGTATTCTAGTTAATTTTTTTCTGGGCATTGAGTTATCAAAGAAACATAGAGTTATTTCTGAGTTTTGACTAACAAGACAGGGATTTTTTAATATTAATGTTACAGCCTCTTCAAGAAAGGGGACAGGGCATGTAGAAATACAGGCAGAACACTCAATAAATAAGCTTGCCGTTGTATATTATACCTGTTTTCCTCCATTTCCCTGATTGATTGCTTAAGTATCTGCTGTAGAGAAAGTTCAAAAGTATTTCTTTTAAAATGTCTATGCTTTCTTAACTGAAGCCCCACAAATAATTGAAAATCACTGGGGGTTTGCTTAAGAACTCGAAGCTGGGCTCTCGGGAATCTAAGTTTGACTGTTGTGAACATAAGAGCTATTATGAAAGCTCCCTTTTAATGAACTCATTTTATTTCCATTATATTTTTGCTTCATGAACATTCCAGAGGATTATGGCATAATATTTTCTGACTACATTTATTTTGTGGTCAATGTCCTAATAATAATAATCAACCCGAAGAACCACTCAAAAAAAAAAAAAAAATAATAAAAAAAAATAAATTGATTTTGCCCATTGAGTCTTGACATTTTTGGGAGAGGGACCCTGTATGCCTACTACTGCATCTATTGATTCAGTTCCAGTAAAGCCACTTCCCCTCTCCTAACATGTTCAATAGGACAATAATTTCAAGACAACTGAAAAGTTCCTGAAATAAGCGCAGGTAATGGAGTTGATCTTGAGCTAAGAGATTTCAAGGCACCCATATTGCTTAAACCATAACGTCATAAATTATTTTGAAATCACTGATTATGATAGAAATCCCTAGTAATTTGGATTTCTTGGTTCAGGGATTATAGGTTTTTTGTGAATAATAGTATATGTTGGGGTCTCCCGTGGTCTAATGGCTAGCGCCTTGGATTCATAAGCGGGAGATGGTGGGTTCGATTCCCAACCTCCGGCAGGAATTTTATCATCCCACGGCTCGCTGGTAAAATTCCTCGCTACACCCTGGATGTCGGCGCTAATGACCTAGATGTAGATGCGCCGTAAAAAAAAAAAAAAAAAAAAAAAAAAAAAAAAAAAAAAAAAAAAAAAAATAGTATATGTTACATTTCTATTAGAAAAGAATTGTTTACTGAACTACTTTTAACATAGCTTACATTACATATTTCTGGCACAAATAAATCTAGAAATCTATTACCACATTACTTTGTGGGAGACTACAGTCTTAAGTTAATTTTATGCAAAAAACATGTTACCCCAATTAGAGACTAGCTTTGATAGATCTCCAGTAACTCGAAACAAATATACATGGACCTTTATTTACCCTAATACTTAACCCCTTAACGGGTAAGGGCCACTTGAGCGGCCACTGCTTGCTGAAATTAAAATATGACGCGAGTGAGGCGGAATTGGTTCCAATGCTTCCTACTAGATGCCGGGGTATGCCAAAAAATAGAATTTGGAGGTCTTGGGCCCGAGGAGCCGATATATTACGAAGTTGACCGCTAAAGCGGTCCTTGCTCATTCCCGCACTCGTCTTGTGTCAATGTTGGTCGTGCATTATTGGCAAGTATAAATTAAAAAAATTCCAACATAGCTATCGAAATGTGCTCGTTAAAGGGTTAAGTTATCCATTTTGAGGCATGGTCAGCGTGGGCTGTACGGACCAATTGGTGTTGGTTACTTGAATAAATGGACATTTGAATGGTTACTTGGATAAATTTAAACTACTTTAACAATCAAGTTATTTAGTAGTGCATGAAAGATATTGTTCACATTCACTATTCCAGCATAATTTCTTTTGCACAACTCTCTTCTTTGCATAAAAATATAATAACTCAAATTTACCACATCTAACTCAAATAATAACAAATTAACTAATGATAATATAATATTCTGAACCCGTTTGAACTAGTTAGGTTTGTGTTCACTAAAATTATGAAAGGGGTCTACATTTATATTAAATTTTCATATTTATGCAGTTCGAGTTTTCGGAACAACAAACTACAAAGAACTCAACTTTAAAAAAAAATATTATTTCTTCATCCTATCCGGGCTTCACCCTTTGAGACTGATAGCCACTTTCCTGAGACTAACCCCCTGGTTACAGGGCAGTATAGCTTCTCGAAAGTGGCCGTATTTACCTATCTTGGGTCACTTGTGAAAAATCACAATAAACCAAATCTGGAAATAAAGTGAAGAATTCTAATAGTGGTTCTAATAATAATAATTCTAACGGTGCTATTTCAGCATAAGGAAGCATTTTTCGAGCCATGCTTTATCCAGAATGACTAAGCTCCACTTATACAAAACTCTAATTTGGCCAGTCCTTCTGGATGGCTCTGAGTCTTGGACAACCTCTCAATCCTGTCAGCACAATCTCATGGTGTTTGAGAGAAAGATTTTGTGGAGATTATATGGAGGTGTCGCCCTAACCAAGAGCTGTATGGAATGTTCGGGGAGCCAGACATAGTCCAGTTAATGAAATTGAGTAGACTCAGGTGGGCTGGACATTTTGCAAGAATGGTAGAAGGCGACATTCCGAAAAAATTGTTCACTGAACCTCTCTATGGGAGCCGAAAAAGAGGAGGACCAAGACTGAGATGGTATAAACGTGTGGCGGAGGATGCTTGGTCTATCCTGGGTGTCAGAAACTGGATGGCCTCAGCACAAAATAGACATCGGCTTAGTAAGTAAACCACTTTCGTGACTACAGGTAGGCATGTCCTGTGGACTGATAGTCACCTTTGTGACAAGGCCTCATCTTCGATTCGGGACTGAAAGCCACCGCTGTGACAACTTTTTGCAATATCTATTAATAGTGGTAAGTTTTGTAAGCCCTAGTCACTCTTGTATCCGCTAGACCTCATAAACGTGCATTTTGAGCCTATTGAATGAGGTTTCCCTCTGCTACCCAGTCCCTTTGCTTAGTTCTGGTCCCTCTGAAGGGCTTTATTTATGTCTGTCTTATTTACCATTTGATGTATACTTAGAGATCATGTTCCGCAGATATTATACCAATGCCAAGATATTTGACTTGATATTATTTAAAAAAATATAATTTTGAAATTATTCGAAGATAAAAATAGTTTTTAAAAATAAAAATGAGTTTTTAAACATACTGTTGAATGTTCCGAAGCCCAGAATGAGAAAATGGTAACGGTCAACTTTTTAAGAAAGAAATAACGAAAGCATGCCCCAGCTATTTTAATGACATCCTGTGGAACCAGGAGGGTGAATGGGCTCCGCTCCAAGGGCATCTAGGTTCATGCGGGTTGCCGTCTCATAAGGGTTATCGAATAACTCTGTCTTCTTTAGTCATTGTTTTAAGTTCCCATTGAGCTTTGGTCTCTGTTCTCGTTCTAGAGACATTTTATCTCTTTATACTAGATGAGAGGTGACTGGAAGCAATGGTTAACGGATGCAGACCAGGCTATACCTACGTTTATATGTTTCATAAGGTCAGGTCCTACCTGTCTGGTTTTTAATAGTTTAATGATTCGATAAGCAAGTCTTATTGTTTATAATATGTTTTATGATTAAAGGCTGAGGGTTCTATAAACTTTTGCCAGCTTAAGCGTCTTCAAATCCTATTTTATTTTTCGACTAATGCCATTATCAATCTTAATCATTAGATTGATAATGGTGTTAGCCAAAATGAAATAAGATTTGAAGACCCTTAAGCTGGCTAAAGTTCATAGAATCCTCAGTCCTTAACCTAATGCATACTATCTATATATATATAAAAATCACCTGTAAGTTTGTCTGTCTGTTTGTTCTTTATACAAATCCACACCGTTTGACCAATTTGGACCAAACTTGGCACACATGTACTTCTTGATACGGGAAATCTCCTAGGCTAGGTCAAAATAGTCAAATTTGGTCAAAAGGTCAAAAGTTTTGTTCAAGAAAAATTGGCTACACTGAACCGTTCATATTCTGACAGCCATTTTGAATAATGTCTCAAATTTATTTGTTGATGTTCTTGATAATTAGAATAACTCGAACTCATTGATGACTTTACATCATTATATAATCATATATATATAAAATCTTTTAGGCTCCACAGTTCGGAAGTAACGAGTTCCAAATTGTCAATTAAAGAAGAATGAATTATTCAGAAATAGTAATTTTCTTTCCAGTGTTGCCTAGGTGGAGATTAGGCAAGCTAAAAAAACTTTCTTCTTTTTTTGCGAACAGTTTTTCTTTTGCGAACAAAACTTTTCAGTTTTAACCTTTGTATGTTTATCTAAATTATAGCCGTATATTCTCAAGATTTGGGCAAGTAAAACATATAAGGTCAATTTTATTAATTTCTGATGAAAATGTAGAGCAACACTGAGCTCCTAGAAGCCATTAACCATTATCCTTTTTTTTAAGTTTGGTTTGTTTATCTAATTTCCAAAACTATTTAGTTTTAGTAAAATGTTTACCTAAATTATAGCCTTATATTCTTAGAATTTTGACTAATATATATTAATAAGTAATTTAAAATATTAAGTTTTTGATCTGTTGTGATTATCTAAATTATAACCTTATATTTTGGATTAATATCATATATTAGTAAGTAGTTTGAAATATTAAGTATTTGATCTGTTGATTTGGAGTTTCCCGTTTGTTTTCCATGGTTAATTTTTTTGTATTTGTGAATTGCATTTTATCTCATGCATTTGCTTAACATAAACTATGTCTTCAACATTAACCCATTAACCTGCACAGAACTTTAATAATTTAAATACTTTTAGTTCTTTAACGTACCACCTAAAATCATCTATGTGTGACATGATATTTAAACATTTGGGTCATTCCATGTCAAAATAGGATTTGACACCCATGATCTCAGATTTTAATGAAACTTGGCATGTTCATTCCTTTCATGGATATAAGTAAGAATATAAAATAGTTGTTCTCAATCTCAAATAGTTTAATTTTATACCCTGCTAAAGTATTTCAAATTTTGCAGTTATCATCGATTGGACAAAGGAAGTGCACTTAGTTATAGAATATAAATCATACCTATCGACCAATGTTGATGACATTTTCTATGACAATACTTCAATAAATATGGAAGCCAGAAAAAAAAAAAAATAAATAATATAAGCATAAAGTAATTACAAATGTTCTGAAAAAATCCTGAAGTGTTAAAATGCATTTTGTAAAAATTAAATATGGCGTTCCACACTAAGTGGAATATCATCAAACGATAAAAAGAAAATCACTAAAATATTTTTTTATTATTATTCTAAAAGGTATACACTATCACATGAAAAAATAAAATGTATGGTTTTTCCCTCTTTAATTTTTCCCCCGTTAAATACAAAAAATTTTTCAATTAAACTTTTAGCTAACAATATATTACTTTTTAAAGTACAGCGATTTAATTTTAAAAACTATAAAAAATAACCCAAAGCTATTCAGAATGAAAACTACCTACATGTACAAAACATTCATTACTTCAGTGAAGGGTTTGCTGGGCAATATAAAATGAAATACAATTTAATTTTTATCACATGTAACTGCATACCAGTAACTAACATTAAAATTTGAAATATTAAGTTTTTGTTCTGTTAACTTGCTGGTTTCAGTTTGTTTTCTATAGTTGAATTTTTTATTTGCGTATTGCATTTTATCACATGCATTTGCTTAATAAAAACTATGTCTTTAACAGTAACCCATGGACTGTCCGAACTTATGAATGAATGAATATTTTCTTAAAAATTTACAATTTTACAGCAAGGAGTCTACCACATTTGATTAAGATAAAAATAGAAGCATTGCAAAATAAAACTAATCAAAATACTAAATATTTACACTATGAACTTTTTTTACTTGAAGCGAAAAAATAAATAAATACCCTACTTATACCATCTTGACTGTCCGAACTTATAGCAGGCTCAATATCTACTTGGCTCATACAGAGAATTGTAGTGTTTTTCATTAAACTAGATGCAACATTAGCAAACTCTACTGAGTTTTTTACATTTTTAGTTTCAGATTTGCTCATAACTTCCATTAGAGACCAAGGATTTTACTCCCACCCTATCTACTACACGTTTGTCATGAGCTGTAGTAAAATATTTCCGCTAAAACTTATTGTGAAATTTTTCTGAATGTATGTAAAGAAATCTTGACATATATTTATTTTTAAACTGAGACGATGGATTATCACTGTAAATAATTTCATTATATTATATCATATAATCTTATCAAAAGTGCGAATACAGAATTCATACCTTTATGTTTAGTATCGGAACAAATGATAAAAGTAGTGCATTTGTTTTTGAAAAATAATGCTACTGTAAATAATTGAAGTTTCTCATGACCACAATCCTGATCGAATTTTGTTTTAAAAATCGCAAGAATAAGCCATTGCAAGAACGAACGTTTTCTTTTCATTAATCAGTTATTTTATTTTATTTGATTCATTCTTTTTTTTTGTATTTCTTTCAATTAATTTATAATTTTGATATTATAATTTGTTTCTTTTTCAATATTATAGTTACTATTTTTATTTGTATTATTATTATAGTTGTTATCATTACGCAATCATATTTCTCTATTTTAATATTATTATTATACTTAAAAAAAATTATAAAAAAAAATGTATATTACTTTGATTGTAATGCAGGCAGTATTGGAAGATAGAACCTGCAGAACCTAAATGAACTCCCACAGTATAAGGATACTATATTGTGGAACAAAAAAAGAAAAAGCCATTCAATTTGTTCCTCATATAAATCCACAGCTTTTTAGCGATTTTGACCAAACTTGGCACACAGGCAGGGGTTGATACAGGGAGTGTCATAGGCTAGGTCAAAATCATCTGTCAGCTTTCTGTCTATCTGTTTTTTCCTTATACAAATCCACACCGTTTGACCGATGTTGACCAAACTTGGCACACAGGTAGGTCTTGATACGGGAAGTGTCATAGGCAAGGCGAAAAAAATCTACCAGCTGTATGTTTGTTCCTTACAACTATATAATATAAAGTTGGTGTAGCATGGCACACTGGGTAACAGCTAGTAAACAATAATACATGTTTATCGAATCATTAAACTATTACGTTTTGATTAAAACCATTATCAATCTATTGATAAAGAATGGTAATGGCATAAGCCGAAACGTCTCAACAAAAAATGAAATAAGATTTGAAGACCCCTAAGCTAGCAAACGTTTATAGATATCTTATCATATTAATGTTTTATTTGTTTAACAACCATTCGTTTGACTGAATGGAATCTTTTCTATAGTTCAAAGAGAAAAAGAACAGTAAAGGGAATAGTAAAATATACATTTTTATACTAGGCTCTATTAAATTTGTTATATTATTTTTTTACGGCACATCAACATCAAGACCATTAGCGCCGGTGTTATATTACTTTTTTTTACTTTAAAATTTTAACGTCCATTTATTATTAACTACGGATTTTAGGGCGGGTTATCTATAGGTTACCACCCTTTTCCAGCCAGGATTGAGCTGATGGCTTTTCTTTTTTCTAAAGAAAAGCCCCCCCCCCCCCGCCAGTAAGAATTGAACCCACGGCCTTTCGGCACGGAGTGTAAAGTGACCATAACGCTCACGGCCACCGGGCCTCCTGTTATATTATTAAATATAAGTAGATAAATCCATAATCTTCAACACAATACTCTTCTAAATTCATTAATGTTTCACATCACCACGTAAATTTGGACATTCGACCATTTTTTTGTATACTGCCTCGAAATGAAAGTTTTGCAGCTAAGTTTTGATCAGCTGTCATATTTTTATTCCACTTTCTCAGGTAGTGTCATTCTATTTCCTTTATGTTCTGATAAAATTTTTCAACTTGCTTCTCACTGACAAAGCCGAGATTTTCTGGAAAAAAGTCCAAATGGGAGTACAGGATATTTACTTTCACACTCATATTGCAGCCCAGCTTTCTACGATATTTTTGTTATTTCCCATAACGTTTTTGATGACACTCTTAGAACCAATCCATGCCTGTTTTTTTCAGTATCTGTCATCATTTCTTCAAATAAGGTATCAGAAATCAACTTTATAATTTGTGGCCCAACAAATACTCTGCAGTAAAGTTTAGCATTAGATATTGCAGGGAACGTCTTGCAGATATTTTGGTAGCAGTTGCCATCCTTATTTAAAGCCTTCACATTTTGCTCCATTAAGCCTAATTTTATGTGCAAGGGTGGTCCTCAAGACACTCCTGAATTACATTTTCCATTCCTGGCACGAGACTGTCTCTCTGCTTCCAATTTTTTCATGTGTAGTGATCAGATTGGGCTCTACTATCCCATTCACAAATAAAACATGGCATTTTAGTGTTGCCTGATTGCTGGCCTTGTAGCAGGCCAAAAACTTTTAAATCTCCAGAAACCTGCCACTTATGTTCATATTTTACTTTTTCTAGAAATAATTTTAAGTTATGGGATTTTTCCTAAAGCTAAATTTTCAGGGATTAGACTTGAATTAAGGCATTTATTGTTGTCTGTTAAATCGTTATATTGTTGTGAAAGGTTATATTTCAACACTGGGAACAGTATTATTTCTTCTTTTTCTGGTTTCTTTTCAGTTTCATATGCTCAGATCTAAGGGTGCACCTACACTGGACCCGTTCCGATCCGATCCAATTGCCACCGACTGTCGGAAGAAAAACAAACACATGCATCTCAATGGAGGTGCCTACATTGCTCCCGACCCAGTCCAATCCAACGGCCACCGATTCTTGGCCATTCAAACTTGTTTGTTTCTAGACCGATTTCGGACCGACGAAGCAAAATGGCGCCAACCCACATTTAGTGATTCAAAAAGGTCTACAGGTTCTAAATCTTGCCCGATTTCAATGCATTTTTTTTTATATTAAAGGAAATAGCATTTAGAACAACTTTGTCAATTCACATTTTTGTTTCCCTTGTTTATTAAATTGCGTGGAAAGATGTTTATAACCATCCAACGTCTATAACCTTCCAATGCTTATAACCTTTAGTTACCTTTCGTATAAATCATTTTAAAATATGAATACCAATACTTCTCTTACCTCCGACATTCAACCTAATCGAAGGTTTCTATGCTTATTAGGTGGTATTTCTTAACTTAATCACTCATTTTCACTTCACTACTGAGGTCATTACTGACGAGCTGTGACTAAATCGGATCGGGTTGAGACCAATGTATGCATTCAGTCTGCCGCTGTTGGCCGTTGTCCATCAAAGGAAATCGGATCGGATCGGGCAAAATAAGGGTCCAATTAAAACTTTTTAGGTATAATTACTAATTGTGCAAAAATGGGTAATACTGAAGGAGAGTGTCCTCAGCACCGATTTTCTTCAAAATTTGCACTATAACGTATTTTGATGCACTAAACACGAATCCGTTGAAAAAAAAAGTTGCTCGCAACTAGGAAAGAAGTTATTAAGCACTAAAGTTCACTGTTATGGAGGTTATAAAAGACTGGGTAAACAGCTTATATGTAAACACGCGCCTGCGCAATAGTCCTTAATGACGAAGTGTAATTGAAATTTAGACTCACCCATTGAGTTAGAAGGGAGTTATCTACTAACTCAATGGACTCACCTGTGGTAGCTGACTTGGTCGTAAACTGTCGCTTTTGGGCATACGTGCTATGCGTTTCCGCTCGCTCCGCTCGCTCAAGAAAACATCAAAACCCCTAGTCAATCCAACTCGCAGAAATGAAAAGAATTCTATGCCTAAAAGTCGTCCAAGGCAGTCTTCCCTAACCTTCATAACAGTGAACTTTTTTTTAAAATAACTTCTTTCCTAGTTGCGAGCAACTTTTTTTTCCAACGGATTCGTGTTTAGTGCATCAAAATACGTTATAGTGCAAACTTTGAAGAAAATCGGTGCTGAGGACACTCTCCTTCAGTTTTACCCAAAAATGTTACGTGGTAGAAAAAAAAAAAAATGATTAGTTTTTGAATCAACACATCACATTTAGTAAAGTAGACCTATTTTGGAGGAAACTGCAGAATCATGCATATTGGTGTAATTTGTTATTTAATCTGTTAACATCACTAATCACTCTCTGATCCGTTAAAAAAAAACAAAAAAACTCGCTCTCCACTAGGAAATAAGTTATGAAGCACTAAATTTTACTGTTGCGCAGGTTGTGAACCAACTATCTTTGTCAACATGTGCATGTGCGGGTATGGAAAAGTCCGTAATAAAGAAGTCTAATTGAAATTTACCATCAATTATTTCAATTTATCTCCAGTTATTTATTCAAAAATATTTTTTAAATAATAAACCATTCTTTAAATGTTTTGTTTCGCTGCTGACAAATATTATATAACAGAAATCCCTTCATATTTGGCTAATGCCTTTATAATTCCTGCACTCTAATTTGCGCCATCTAATTATTTAGAATAGTTTGAGGAGTATTAATAACAATGAAGTTACATGAATTCATGAATAAATAGCTTATAAACATTTTAAATAACAGGTCTTTGTTTGCCAATCTTACATATTAGAATTCTATTAATTTTAGCGAGTTGGATTGACTAGAGTTTTGATACCTTCTTTAGCGAGCGGAAACGCACAGCACGTATACCCATAAGTGACATGTTACGGCAGGTGAGGATTCCCAAATTTACATTGATTTGTGAATAAATAGTTTATAAACATTTCAAATAACAGTTCTTTGTTTGCCAATCTTACATCTCCGTGCATGCGCATGTTTACAAATACGTTGTTTACGTCAGCTTTCAGAACCCGCACAACAGTGAACTTCAGTGCTTCATAACTTCTTTCCTAGTGGAGAGCGAGTTTTTTTTTTTTTAACGGATTCGTGTTTAGAGCATCAAAATACGTTATAGTACAAAATTTCAAAAAGATTGGTGCCCAGACCCCTCGTCTTCACATTTACCGTACATTTTGCTAAAGGTAATGAGAGTCCTCAAGAATCTCACAACTAGCCATGATACATTGAATTGGCTTAATTCTAATACCACTCTATAGATTGGTTTTATTGCACAATCCATTAGATAAGGTATTTTTTTAAAGTGTCATCAGTAGGATGTGTTAGAATCTCATGATCCTGGATTACCATTACAAAACTGGATAGTCTTACAGGGATAAGCCAAGCTACAAACATTGTAGACTGCACCTCCGGATATAATATAAAGTTACCAGTGTAGTTCATCATTTTGCAATTTCAAGGCTACATTCCGATTGTATAATTTAACATAATTGTTTACTTTTGTCGTGACCTATCTATCCTATTTTGTATTTTCATGTGCTAAATCTGAATATGAAGTATGTTTTGCTCCAGTACCATCATAATTTAGCGGAAATCACAAGAAATAGCTAAAAATAGAAGAAAAAAAGTCAAATTAATGAGCATGGCAAATTTCAAGAAAAATTATTCTGACCTGGATTTATTATATTTTTCCTATTTTGATACTATCTATAAAGAAAATAATGAACTAGATATTTTAGGAATCAGTACATCAAAACCACCAAAATAAATTCACAATTTTTGACCCCAAGAATTAAATTTAGTGTATTGTTGGGACGTGTTCATTTGAGACATCTATGATAGTGATGGTTAATTGATGGAAAAGCACAGGTTTCACCTTTTATGTTTAGACCAAAGGCAGTCTCAGCTCTTTTATTTTATTTATTTTTTCAAGCAAAGCCAGAACATATTTTCATCTGTATTTTATTTCCGATCACAAAAAAGAAAAGAAAAGCCTCTTGAACTGTAAATTATATTATAATAAAGTAGACAAATAAAAACTCATCGAAATATGTTCAGCTACTATTGAGCTGAATGACTGAGCTATGAGGCACCTAGACAAGAACTCGTAATTTTAGTTAGGCATTAGTTTTAAAATGACCCAAAACACCAAAAAACTCTGGTCTTGCAAGAAGCTTTGCCCTTTTGGACCCTCTCGTTCCTTTCTGCTTTGAGCCTACTGCCAAAATTAAAAAGTCATGTAACATGCTTTAGCTGTTCATTTCTAGCATGTTTCTGTTTTCGGTTTGATTATTTTTTCTGCCAACCATTTTAGCCAGTTATTTCGTCGCTTTTCATTCAATATGCACTTAATGTTTCCTTTTCAGAAATGATATGATGGTATAATTCAAAGACTCCTTTAGCAGTGTTTATTAAAATGAATTTTAAAACTCTGTAATCGGTACAAATGGCCTAGATGTTGGTGTTCCGTAAATAAACAACGAAAAAAAAAAGTCCGACTCGCAGGAACTGCATCATCTTAGCGCGGTTCCGTTCTTATCTCTAGACTCATTTAAAATGATTAAAATAGAAGCTGTTATTATTTTGGGTCCACTTTTCTAGAAAGCATGACGATTAGATAGTTAGCCGTCGAGGTGATAAGTAAATATGGAATGGTTGGGATTCGGCTAAAGAAACCTCAATACGATTTTTCTTAAAAAATCTATATTTAGGACGTTTCAGCTACTCATTGGTAGCCTTCGTCAGCATTGAAAGTGCCGGGAGGCATAGGAGGACCAAAGTTGACAGTTCCATCTTTACTTTCAAGAAAGGTCTTATTTACGATCTTACCTGGATAGGCCAACCCACCCTAGGAAGGACCCCGCTAGGCAGTTGAAAAGCTATATCTTGGAAATCCATATCTCTAAGATTAAATTGTTTTTCTTATTTTTCTTAACCTGATTTATTATCAAATACATTATCCAACTATAAGCAGTTAAAAAATAACAAGGAATAAAAACAGACAAAAAGACCAGTTCGAATAAGCGAAATCAATTACTTTAAAGTTTTAAACACATATTTCTCCGATTGACATAGTCTAATCAAAACTTTCATCAGAACCTTTTTTGTAGAGCATTTCGTAAGCTTTCTAATGGCATTCTTCCGTTTACCAAGATTCTCAACCTTTTTCGAGATATTAAGGAAGGTATACAAAGTTACCAAAACTTTTTATGTCTGTTAATAAAATATTTTATTCTAACCCTTCCTTAACTCCAAACGTAACACAAATTTCAACATATTAGTTTTAATGAAAGTAGAACATGAAGAAAATGTTTCAACTGAATCCCATGATTCTAAGTACCCAAACCAAAAACGGTATTCAAAAACTATTTTTCCAATTTTCTCAAAAACGGTTAAAGCTATCGCCTTGAAAATGGTTTCATTCGTTTTCCTAGCCCAAGAAGCATATAGAACGAGTACTTTCAAGCTTATGAACTCAAAAAGTAAGCGTTACGATTTTTTTTGCGCGAATTTCGCCCCAAACGCCATCTTCCACTGGGAGGATTTTGCTGGTTAACGAACTTGATCTTTCAAATTAGACGAAAGATTTTTGTACCAAATTTCATCAAAATTGGACCATTCGACTGGGAGCTACAGAGCGAACAGACAAATATATATATATACATATATATATATATATATATATATATATATATATATATATATATATATATATATATATATATATATGTATATATATATATATATATATATATATATATATATATGTATATATATATATATATATATATATATATATATATGTATATATATATATATATATATATATATATATATATATATATATATATATACACACAAATTTGAACCACCGTTATTTTCGGTCTCTAGGGGTTCTGAAACGCGAAATTTTCTAGTCGGCACTTCCGGATTGTTTCATTGTATCAACCTTATAAGCGGGGTTCCTCCCTATGGGGAGGGAGGAACCGCGCTAAAAAAACAAAAACTCTGTAACATGTCTCTTATGGTATGCAGAAAATTGTTATTCTGAAATGGGGAGATAAATAGCTTTCTATTGTTCATCAAAAAATGAATATGCTTTAGTAATTTTGTTTTCTTTTTCAGGCACAATACTATGGAGCCATAACATTAGGAACTCCACCTCAATCGTTCAGAGTAGTATTTGATACTGGTTCATCAAATTTATGGGTGCCATCGAAGAAGTGTTCAACATTGAATGTGGCCTGCTGTGAGTATATATATTTCAATTAATTTTTTTATTATTTTATTTATTAAATTAGATAATATATTTAAAATACTTGTTACCCTTCTAAAATTTTGTAAATTACATTTAAATATCTCATGATGTGTGTGCCTTTGGTTTGTTCCATCTATTGTAATTTTGTATTCTCAAAATACTTTATTACGTTCATTATAACTTTTCATATTACTAAATTCACTTAAATGTGGCGGAAGGTCATTAATAAAAACACTATTAATTCAACTCCAAATTATACAATATTATATTATACTATACAATGCTCTACATGATTCACGTCCTTCTGGTGCCTCTTCAGGAGCTTATAACTAAAAATATTTCTGATCCCACAAAAGTAAAAATTATAGACAGCCCATGGAGCTTAACCCTCCACCAACCCCGGCTGAGTCAATTCTAAAATATCCGATATAGTGGGCAGGTATACCAGTAGATGATTTATCAATTCCGGAATGCGATTACAGTGGAGTCTCACTTATACGAAACATTCAGTTATATGAAGAATTTTTCGTTCCCCGGCAAAACTCCATTTAATCCCGTGTATTGAATTATTCACTTTTGTGATATTCAGTTATTCGCAATATCCAGTTATACAAAAGCTAATTTGTTCCCCTAGTGTAAATATTATTCAGTTATACGAAGAGACAACAGCTTTTCCACGAAATGATTAGACTTACTAGTGACTTACCCCCACCAGTCACTCTCTCACTCATCTCAGTTCTTCCTTGTCATTCTAATAGACCAGCCGTGTTTTATGCATTCTCCCTAATTTGATTTCCTTCGTTTCTGCACTAATAACACTGTACATGCCAGTGATTCATCCCTCCTCCACTCTCGTTTTTCAGTTCTCTCTACAGTTCTAGTGGCCGTGTTCTATTGTCCTTTCATTTTTTAAAATGAGTAAAAAAACATGAACAAAACTTTTGCTTGAAGACAAAATAAAAATCCTGAAAGAAGTTGATGACAACCCCAATGTAACAAAAATAGACATAGCTAAACGGTTGAAATTACCTTTGCCAACCCTTGCGACTATTATCGGTAAGAGGAAAGGAATCGAGGAGAGTTTTGTGATGTATGTCACATAAATATGATCACAATGTCTACTCTCCTTTTGGATCCATCCCTGCCTAAGCAGCTGATTATTTGTGCATCTCACATCCAGTTTTCTTCCTAAATAATTATCTACTGCAACATAAGGTTGATCTTATGGTGTTGATTTATTATAAGAAACTTTGATTTCTGATAGCTAGGACATGGGGAAGTGTTTGCAGAATCAGTGACAGGTTCTTATGAGGCAGAATAGAGCACAAATCAACTAACGATTGACAAATTGATTAAATTTTACTTATGACTAGGGAACGGATGTTATTGTATTTACATATTTTTTTTCTGATTGTTAAATCATAATTGTTGATGAAATTCTGCACGTTTTAAGTGATTTTAAAGCATTTAAACAGGTTTTTATTTTACATATTTTTACATATTTGGTCAAAAATCCATATTTTTACAGATTCTGCCACATAAATACATATTTTTGCTACATATTTTGATATTTTATTTTATTTTGTAATGAAAAAAATATAGGGGAAACCAATAAAGAAAATAATGCTTCACCCATTGAATTTAGATCACTGTGTCTTTTCTAATTGAAAGAAGCAAAGGTGGCTGGTAGCCATGCTTCTCCAGTGCTAATAATGGTCTAGGAGCAGATGGGTTTTATAAAAATATATAGCAAATTATTGTTTAACAATTGTATTATTCCTAAAAACTACTCTCTAAAACAAATGAACTAGTGAAAGAATCATTTCGATATTATTTTCCAAACTTGAGATATAAAATAATGAATATTCAATCTATTTTATTTTATTTCATAACTCCTAAGGCATTGGACGAAACGCTCGGATATGTGTCGTGTCGACAATTTTTCGATGTAAAATCACCTAAAAAAAAAAAAAAAAAATGAGCCTGATCAGTGACCCCATCACTGTATCAGGCCAGCTTGATTTCACGTTTGATAATTTAAAAATGCATGTAGTTTCAAACAATTTTCCAAAATGATGTTCATATGTAGAAATTTTCAGCTTCTTTTTTTCCCAGTATCAGGCCAGCTTGATTTCACGTTTGATAGTTTAAAAATGCATGTAGTTTCAAACAATTTTCCAAAATGATGTTCATCTGTAGAAATTTTCAGCTTCTTTTTTCCCAGTATCAGGCCAGCTTGATTTCATGTTTGATAATTTAAAAATGCATGTAGTTTCAAACAATTTTCCAAAATGATGTTCATCTGTAGAAATTTTCAGCTTCTTTTTTCCCAGTATCAGGCCAGCTTGATTTCACGTTTGATAATTTAAAAATGCATGTAGTTTCAAACAATTTTCCAAAATGATGTTCATCTGTAGAAATTTTCAGCTTCTTTTTTCCCAGTATCAGGCCAGCTTGATTTCACGTTTGATAATTTAAAAATGCATGTAGTTTCAAACAATTTTCCAAAATGATGTTCATCTGTAGAAATTTTCAGCTTCTTTTTTCCCCTTTCAAAATGAGTTTCTAATTTTTATTTATGCTTTATTTTTCAATATGTTATAGAGTTTTAATCATTTTTTTCTTTCCATTTATAATAAAGTTCTTACTAATTATTTATGCTTTTCTTTTCAATATTTTATAGTGTTTTAGGTATTTTTTTTACTACATATTTTGAATATATGTACATATTTTCAATTTTATTTTACGTGAGCATCCGTTCCTTACTTATGACTAATCAATCATGGGATGAAATATTATCAGGATTAGTCGTGATTAAATTATTCTCGTTAATCATTAGTCATAGGTCATATTAAGGATTAATCATACGTGAAATAATTCATCAATCTATACGTTAGTCGTCAATCATTGACAGTCTGCATTAATGATAGACATGATTAACGTTGTAAATACTTTCGGTATTAGGCTAATACCTACTTGTTTACACATATACATTGGGGATTAGAATTCCTTCATGAAGCCGCTCTGTTTCATCTTTTGAACAGACTGTTCAGAAAAGTGAACAAGAAAGGTTTTTTTTTTTTTTTTTTTTGTTTTTTTTTGTGTGTTTTAAGGCATGTCAGCCACACGGGCGATTTATGCCTTGATTGGGGTGACAGATAGCGCCACCACCACCGACAGGACCCGACCAGGCGAGGGCACGCCCACCGATATCGCAGGCCCCCCACTAGATGAGGGGTTAGAGTATACTACAGATATTACATGACATGAGCTTGTGACCGAGGGTCTGTTCGGTGGGACCAGGCCGACCAGACCCTCCAAGCTCATGGACCCTTTGGTCCTGAGGGCCCACGACACCAGAAGACCCACCCCCACCCGACCGGCACCATGCCGGAGCAGGGACACACCCACCTCCCCAATCAATAATAGTTAATATTTAAATGAGGCTGATTCTATGAATTAATATGTTTTAGAATTAATTATAATGAAATTGTTGCTATTTAATTAACATGTTACAGCAAATATATTTCTAAAATGACATCATAAAATTTACTTTTAGATTTTTCTTTTAGTAATATTTTAACTAGTTAAATTTTTGAAATTAATTGGGTATTTTTTAGAAAAAGTAATAATTTATTGACTTGAATGGAACAAGAAAGGTTTGAGCCTTGTGTTTTAGAAATGTGATTATTGTTGTAATTATGATTACTATTGCACTCAACACTGAAAATATCAGTCAAAACCTTTTTTATAATAATTATTTCAAAATTTTATGGAGTTAATCATCAATCTTAAATCTAGTTTTTTAGTCTTTAATCATCAATCAGCGTTGTTTAGTCATTAGTTCAAGCCTATTTTAACCCATTTTTGCCGAGAATTAAACATTTTCAAGAAATTAAAATATTTTATCAAATTCTTGTAATATTAACTTCTATGAATTCAGGAAAAATAGTTTTCAAGATATTAGGGTGGGGAGAGAGGGGGGTTTCATGAGGTGTTACATATGTGTTACAGTCGGTGTTTGGGGTTATAAGGTAAGGAGGGCAGGTTGAAATGAATAAAATAATAATCACAATGCATTTATTATTGTAATTTATACAATTACGTGATTAAATATAAATAACTTAGATATAAAAAGATATAAATATAAAATACATTTTTAGACCCATAAATATTACTTCTTATGATAAGGAACAATACATCGAACGCATAGCCCGACATCGAATTCTTCCTTGAAAAGAAAGGTTGATTTTTTCGAGTCGTATAATTACAAGTCTCTCTCATAATTAGGTTGATTAAGTCTCTGTAGAAAAACATTTCGAATACTTCAACGGCATTTAGACTCGCATATCTTGACGCTGTGAATGATTCAAATTGATAGTCGGCAGGTTCTGCACAAAGGCCTTCTTGAATCCATTTTTGTTCCTTCTCTTGGTAGTACGATGTTTGCAGCTCCCTAACACGGTGCTATTTGTTGCGGATTTCAGCATCAGGGACAAGTTGATTTCTGTTCAAATTATCTATGTTTCCGCCAGAACCTTCTTCCCCTTAATTCTTGTCCGTTAGTTTTCTACCATCTGGAAGACTAATGAATACATCTCTTGTTCATGTTCAATATCAATTAAATCCCCGATGTGGTTATCGTGCTTTCCTTCAACGATATCAATGGACTCCTGAACAATGATATCCCGAAAAATGACTCCTTCACTGAAAATTGAATATTTTTATCTCATCATATTTTTGTACTTCGAATGCCGAGTGTAACATATACGCAACACTGACTTTCGGAAGCTCACAATTATGTTAAAAAGTCCGACTCGCAGGAACTGCCTCATCTTAGCGTGGTTCCGTTCTTATCCCTAGTCTAATTTCGAAAGATTAAAATAGAAGCAGTTATTATTTTGTTGAGAGGAGATCGTTGACCGTTGATGATGCAAGGTAGGGATTGTCGGGGTTCGGTCACTGCTACTTAATAATATATACCCCATATGTGTATGTATGTGGGCATATATATGTACATATGTGTGCGTGTATATGTGTATGTGTATATGCTTATATATAAATATATGTATATATATATATATATATATATATATATATATGTATATATATATATATATATATATATATATATATATATATATATATATATATGTATATATATGTTAGGTATATTTACATAGATATGTGCATATATTAGTGTTAAATATGTCCTACTTGTATTTACAGCCCTGATGAAGGCTTGAAGTTCAAGGCGAAACGTCGGCACAATAATGAAACCATTTTTACGATAAAATGTAGTTTTATTAAGTAGCAGTGACCGAACCCCGACAGTTATTATTTTGGTTCCACCAGGCTTGAAAGGTAGGATTTACAATCTTACCTGGAAGGGTCAGCAACACTTGAAACGGTCCCGCTAGTTACAAGGTCTTGGAATCTTGGAACTCTATGTTTCTAACAATAAATTGTTTTTGTTATTTTACTTAACCTGTTTTATTTTCGAATACATTATCCAACTATAAGCAATTAAAAAATAACAAGGAATAAAAAACAGACAAAAAGAACAGTTCGAATAAACGAAATCAATTACTTTAAAGCTTTAAGCTCTTATTTCTCCGATTGACATCGCCTAATCAAAACTTTCATTAGAACCTTTTATGTAGAGCATTTAATAAGCTTTCTAATGGTATTCTTCCGTTTACCAAGATTTTCAACCGTTTTCGAGATATTAATGAAAGTTTCCAAAATTTACATTATTTCTAGCAACAGAAAATTGGTCTCATTTTTCATATCCTGTTTTACACACAAACTTTTCCCAACATAAGAAATTAAAAAAATAAAAAGCAATAAAAAACCAAGGGAAAGAGACAAAAATTACAAAAAGAACGACAAAAACCCGTTCATAAGAACAAAACAGACGTATTTGAAGTTTTAAGCACTTATTTCTCCGATTGACATAACCTAATCAAAAATAGTTTTAGAATCATTGTTGTAGAGAATTTAGTAAGCTTTCAAATAGTTTCTATCCACCTACCACGATTTCCCAACCGTGTTCGAGATATTAATGAAAGTATACGAAGTTCCCAAAACTTTTCATGTCTGTTCATAAAATATTTTATTCTAACCCTTCCTTAACTCCAAACGTAACATAACTTTTAACATATTAGTTTTAATGAAAGTAGAACATGCAGATAATGTTTCAACTGAATCCCGTGATTCTAAGTACCCAAACCGAAAACGGTATTCAAAAACTATTTTTCCAATTTTCTCGAAAACAGTTAAAGCTATCGCTTTGAAAATAGTCTCCTTCGTTTTCCTAGCCCAAGAAGCCTATAAAAAGAGTACTTACACGCTTATGAACTCAAAAACGTAAGCGTTACGATTTTTTCTGCGCGAATTTCGCCCCAAACGCCATCTTCCAGTGGGCGGATTTTGCTGGTTAACGAACTTGACCTTTCAAATTGGACGAGGGATTTTTGTACCAAATTTCATCAAAATTGGACCATCAGGGAAGCCAGAAATGAGCGAACAGACAAATATATATATATATATATATATATATATATATATATATATATATAAATATATACATATATATATATATATATACAAATTTGAACCACCGTTATTTTCGGTCTCTAGGGGTTCTGAAACGCGAAATTTTCTTGTCGGCACTTCCGGATTGTTTCATTGTATCAACCTTATAAGCGGGGTTCCTCCCTATGGGGGAGGGAGGAACCGCGCTAAAAATATATCTCAATGATCAAAAACGCACAAGAATACAGTCAACATATTGTCTTAACAAATCCCATGTCCATATTTACAACAAAAAAATTCAAGAGAACATGTAAATTTACTTACAACATTGAAGTATCCATTTCACCGGCTAATAAAAATGTGTGCACTTTTTAAAAATCACTCATTAACAAAATATGACAGCGTGTAGAAACTTTGGTGAACCGAAGAGAGGGATATTTTAAAGAGAATGGGGGTACGAGCTCAATAAGTACGGACAGGATTTGACAGACACAAGCCTAAATGTACCCTCTCGCCCGTTACATATATGTTACAGTCGGCAGAAATGGGTTAACCACTAATCATCAATCATAGGCTAGAGAGTTGTTAGTCGTTACTCATTAGTCATGGAGAAATATGATTGATCAATCATTACATCCCGAGTACTCATTTAATCATTAGTCATTGGTTACAAAATGAATCGCAATTTGCCCTACTCTGATATGAGGAGCTCAGGCTTATTACAGGTTCTGCAACAGAATCGTCAGCTTCTGCCAAGAATTGTCTGAATTGAAATTGCGTTAAAATTTGCTCGATAGTCGTGCAAGTCATTGATTTTTTGCTAACATACACGAATTACTTGTTTTATATTTTGGGACAAAGCAGTTGACAAGAGTATGGTCTCTTGTCATTCGATTTTTTTTTAACTTCATCTTCTTCTTTAACCCTTTAACGGGCAAATTTCACTAGCTCTGTTAGATTTTTTTAAATTTACATTTGGGGGTCTGGGGGACAACCATTTACTAAATATGACCCCAGGATATATATATTAAAAAAAAATTGTATTCATGAACACGGTGTTGGCCGCATATTCAGTCCTTGCTCATCCAGGCATCGGGAATCCCCCCGATAGGCAATGCCCGCGATACATATCGCCAAGCCAATTCAGAGTCCCAAAGAACCCAAAAATGAAAATGGTTCATTCAATGGCGTTAATGACCATAGATTTAGATTTTAGATTTTAGAAAACAAGGTGCCCGGCTAACCGAGGAACCGCACCGAGGCCTACAAGACCTATTGTGCCACCCGACGTGTCGTTCTGTTACAATGCCAGACCCGTATCAGAGATGAACTTCCTTAGCGTTGTGATGTTCAGCTCCGGTATCCTCCTTGGATCATCAATTGTCGCCGTCCCGAAGTGCAGATACCTCTTGGCTGCCAGCGTCGTGCATCTGCATACAATATGGTATGGGGTCTCATCGTCCTCAGAGCACAATCTGCATCATGTTGTATTGGAGAGTCCAATGGAGTAGAGGTGTCTCTGTAGTTTGCAGTGCCCTGTAAGTAGGGCCGTCAGTAGTTTCACCTTGCTTCTACATAGATTGAGCAGTGAATCCGTTCTTTTCTTATCCGCAAAGACCATGAATTGCTTCGCCTGTCTCTGGGTAGCACTTCTGCTCCATTTCCTCTTGTGTTCAGCTTCAGCCCACCTACGGATGCTCAATCTGGCAACAGCCGGTGCAATTCCACATATTGGCTCTGGTGAGAGAGGTGTCCTATGTTAGCCAATTCATCAGCCTTCTCATTCCCAGGTATGCCAGAGTGCCCTGGTACCCATTCTAGTTTGACCCCGTTTTTCCTGCCTAGATTATTCAGGCTATCCTTACACTCCTGTACGACCTTAGATTTTATTCTGTTAGCAGCTAATGCCCTTATAGCGGCTTGGCTGTCCGAGAATATTGTAAAGCGTTTGTCTCTAGGGCTTCCGTTGTTCATGATGTCCGCACACATATTAATGGCCAATACCTCAGCTTGAAACACTGTAGCATAATTGCCAAGTGGTATGTTGAGACTGTGTGTGGTATCCTGAATCCACACCCCTGCTCCTGTACCTAGTTCAGTTTTCGAGCCGTCGGTAAATCCATAGCTGTCTACCCGGCTTTGTATCATTTTATATCCCATCGCCTCCTCTCTTGTTTTGATTATTGTAACAAAATTTGAGCTGAAGGTTATCTGGTCTTGGTAGTCCGAAGGCATGCAGAGAATTGGTTCCTGCAGATTCCTCCGGATAATATCACAGTGTTCACTAAACGTTGGACATGGTTTCTGTCCCAATATACTGAACCTATATGCCGTATGTCTAGCCGTTTCTTCAATAAAAATCTCTATTGGCCTTAGGTTAAGCAGGATCTCCATAGCCCCCGTGGGGGTGGAGCCCATTGCGCCTGTAATCATCAGGCAAGCCATCCTTTGCGGAGAGCCTAGTGTTCTCTTATTGATTGTAGTGTCGCAGCAATGCCACCACATTATTGCTCCATACGTAATTATCGGTCTCACAATCGCAGTGTAGATCCAATGCATAGCCTTGGGGGTTATGCCCCAGTTGTTCCCAACAACTCTCCTACATGCCCACAGGGTCCGTGTGGCCTTATTGGCTGTGTTGTGGATGTGCTCCTTCCAGTTAAGTTTTGAGTCCAAAGTGACTCCTAAGTATTTTACTGTACTGGAATAACTTAAATTGCTGCCTGCAAGCCTCGGTGTACCTAGTCCCTCCACTTAATGACCATAAGGTTGGCAGGCCTTGATGAAGAAGATGAAGTTAAAAAAAACAGGTTTGCCTCTGAAATCTATATATCATGCTCTCGCCAATTGACAGCCACGTAGATGGATAATAAACTCAGGCAGTGCTAACGGTCAAACTCAGGCTTTTCGCCTTTAGGTTGTCATTCAGACGTAAATTGCTTAGTTTTTGTAAAGAGTGGTTCTGTATTTATCAAAAAGAGAAGAATTCTTGATATCTGAAAATGAAGTGACAGAGAAATGTTTTTTATGAGGGGGAAAAATGAAGAAACGATTGTTTTTGTGTTATTATGCTACAAATAAAATATCTTGTGATCTTTGTAATAAGAGCTTTTGTTTAGGAGATTTAAACGTAATCTTGGTACTTTGACACATTCGTATTTGTTGCTGTTTTTGTATACGTTTACACATCAATTATTCATTTTTTAAATATATGCAGACTTAAATATTGCCGCCACATCTCAGAGCCGGCCTATATTTCTAAAATCCATTCTTTTTTCAAACTTATAACCTATATTTGTTTTCCTAGCGACCCAACATGTGGCGGCCCTGTCTGTACACATTAATTAACTAAATTTTGTACTTTGACAATAAATATTTAGTTAGTAGAATTCAAAATTTCTAAAAATATTACTAAACCTATATTACCCAACCATTGTTCAAAATATTACCTAACCATTGTTCAATTTTTTGAGGCTGCTAATTCAATATTCATTCTAAAATTTTTAGTATAATAATTTTTAATTTTAAAAATTAATGTAACTATCCTCTCTAACATATGATGGACATTATACACATTATTATCAGTTGTTTAAATATATGTATATTGTAAGTTTATAGATATCATGGTAATAAGAGTATGGTTACAAATAATTTCAAGCTAATAGTTAATAGTTAAGGCTTTTTCATTTTGATTGAAATTATTTTCTTTTTAATGAGCATGAAATTTGCTTTTTAGCACTTTCCTCCGAAGGAAAGTAGCTATTGAGGTTGCACTCATGACGGAATTTTTGAAAAATTTCTTCGAATCTTTATCGATCCTACCTAGTAGACACCGAAAATGACCCCCGTTAAAATGTATATATATATATATATATATATATATATATATATATATATATATATATATACGTGTCTGTTAACACGATAGCGACCAGAGTTTTTGTTTTTTCTTCACGAAATATGGTATATAGCGTTCAAATAGCAAACGATTGAACGAGTTCGTTAACCACCAAAATCGGTCCACCGGGAGGGGGGGTTTACCCCGGACCCAAAAAATTAATTTGACCATACCAGCTGTAGTTGTTGTTATATTTCAAAGAAACTCGGTATTCTTTATTTTGATCTAAAAAAAGAAATACTTTGTAAAAATAAACTAAATCGGTTCAGTAGGAGGGGGGGTTGACTCTGGACCCACAATGCCAATTTGCCACTGCCAGCCGTAATTTTTGTTACATTTCAACAAAACTTGGTATTCGTGGTGGTAATCAACAGAGAAAAATGGGTTGTAAAAATAAACTAAATCGGGTTATTTGGAGGGGGGGGGGTTTACTCCGGACCTGAAGTACTAATATACTCATACCGGTCGTAATTTCTACTGTATTGTAACGAAACGCGGTATATGTCGTGGGTATCTCATGAGAAAGAAGTGTTGTGAAAATGAAGTAAATCAGTCTATTGGAAAGGAGGGTTTACTTTTAACTCTGTTTCATTAGAATCAGCCCGCCAGACGTAGCCAGACAGTTCCCAAAACCGCCGCGAGGAGCGCTATCTCCCACTAGGGGCACTGTATCCTGTCCCTGCGTCAGATCAAAAGACGGAAAATGAAGTTTTTGTGTATTTATTAAGTAGTACAGTATCATGTATCAACATAACTCTGGAGGCAAATTATTTAGAAAATTAATAATTGAACAGTCCTCATTAGAAATGTAAATGAGCAGAACTATTCACGGTTTTATTTTATTTATGTAGGTTATTTACAGCAAATTATTCAGTAATGTTGTCTACACTATACAAATTCTGAGGAAAGTGCTTAGTTATGCAGCTCCTGCGTGACGTACTTTTAAATCATGAAAAAGTCCCGAAATTGGCGTTCACAAAAGTAGTAGACACCCTGTTATTGCTTCCCTCTACACTTCAATTTTGCTGGATAATATATAATAATAGTATAATACTAGCCCACAATATCATTTCAGAAAGAATTGAAGAACATTTCATAAGGAATGCCAAAAAAAGTATTTTTTTCCTTCCAGAGTCTCATAAAAATATTTTTTTTTTTATTTTTATTTATTTATTTATTTGAAATCTGTACAAAATATGAAATGTACAATGATCAAGTGTGTTGATACAGATATTGATATGTACTTTATATGATCAAAACGGAAAAAAATAAAAAATAAAATAAAATAAGTACAAAATTTGGAAGAAGCCAACCATTGTTAGCACTTCCTAGTTATTTAACTAAGTATTTCAATGAATCCAGAGGGATCAGGCAAGTAAATTGTCTCGGGGCCACTGTCTCTTTAGCCGCCTGGGGGGATTGTCTGGATGGGATTGGGATGATAAGGATTGACCTTCAGGATTAGGATGGTGAGACAATTTGGAGTGGAACGTTTGGAAACGGGTTTTAACGAGGTCAAGCACAAATGGGATGTTCAGGTCATTGTGTAGGGTTTTGTTGGATACATAAAAAGGGGCATTTACAATTTTACGGAGGACTTTTGACTGGAATGCCTGTATTCTGTTGATGTTGGATGGTTTTGCAGATCCCCAGAGTTCAAGTCCGTATGTCCATATTGGTCGAATGATTGTTTTGTATATCGTTAGTTTGTTCTGTATTGATAATTTAGATGAGGGTCCAAGGAGTCGTCTAAGTAGTCCGTATCGTTTGTTCAGTTCTTGTCTTTTCAGTCTCGTGTGAGGGTTCCATGTCAATCGGCTGTCAAGGTATAATCCTAGATATCGAACCTCGCTGGATACTGGTAGTGGAGTGTTTTTGAGGTAGACTGTAGGACATGATCTCCGGTTTAGAGTGAATGTAACCTGTTTACATTTTTCAGGGTTGATTTTAACTCTCCATCTTTCACTCCAATGCTGAATATCGGTAAGATGTTCCTGCAGGTGTTGGGATGCTACTGGGGGATCAGGGGAAGTTGATAGGATGGCAGTATCATCTGCGTAGGTGGTCAGTAAGGTTTCAGGATGTGTGGGAATATCCGCTGTGTAAAGGAGGAAAAGGAGAGGACCAATAATACTCCCTTGAGGGACACCAGCGTTTATGGGGCAGGTAGGGGAAAGACTTGTACCTTGTTTAACTTGAAAGGATCTGTTTGAGAGGTAGGATTTGAGGATAAGGAAATAGGTGTGAGGAAGTATAAGCTTTACTTTGTAAAGTAATCCCGGGTGCCAAACCCGATCGAATGCTTGAGCAACGTCGAGAAAGGCACTCGTGCAAAAACTCTTACGTACAAGCGAGGAGGATATTGAGTCTACAACTCGTAAACACTGTTGTATGGTGGATACACTGTTGTATTGGTGGGTACGGAAGCCAAATTGGTGGTTGGGGATTTTCTTCGAGGATTCTATGATAGGAAGGATTCTTTTGTAAAGGAGTTTTTCGAATATTTTGGACATTAACGGCAGAAGGCTGATTGGTCGATAGGAAGAAGGGCAGTGGGGAGGTTTAAAAGGTTTGGGAATAACAATAATAACTGAGTGTTTCCAGGGGTTCGGGAAATGGGTTGTTCTAAGGATCGAGTTGTACAGGTATGTAAGGAATATAATGGCCTTCTGGGGGAGGTTTTTGAGAATTGTGGAGGTGATGAGGTCGTAACCGGGAGATTTCCTAGGGAGGTGTTTGATGATGTATTTTACTTCGGACGGATGGAAAGCTTTGGGAGGGAAAGACAAAGGTAAAGGAGAATTCAGGTAGTCTACGATATCTTCATCATGGGAGGGGTTCATTTGAGGATTAGGGGAAAATACTGAAGTAAGGTGTGTGGAGAGAAGGAGTGCCTTTTCTTCATCACTTCTGGCCCAGGACACATCACTGCGTTTGAGAGGGGAAGGAATTAGGTGAAACCTGAGGATTTTACGAGTGACTGTCCACAAAGAACAGTCCCTTGTGTAGAGAGGGATGAAAGGTATTCGTTAAAGGATTCTGAACGGAATAGAGATAGGGAAGATTTTAGTTGTCGCGTCAGTCTGTTGTATGCGTTTCTGTCGGAGGAATAGCGTGATCTTTGCCATAGAGCTCTGGCCCGACGCTTGGCTGCAAGAAGTTCTTGGATGTGGGTTGGAAGTTGCAGTTTGGGTGAAGGAGGTAACCCTGTCCTTGGTCAGCATGAATTGCGGGCACTGTCCTGAATGGCTTTAGTAAACGATTCAGTGGCTTTGTCTAGGTCTGAGGGGGTTTTTAGGGAAACGGTTAGGTCTATGGAGCGCTCTAGGTTGAGCTGAAATGATTGCCAGTTGATAGGACCGGTTGTAAGGGTTGGTTGTAGAGGACGGGGTACAGCGGATGAGAAGAGGGTTAGAAGGATCGCAGAATGGTCCGACGATAGGTCGAGGAGCGAATCAACAGAAGTCGCTATGCCTCCCAAGCCAGACGAGATGAAGAAATCGACTAGGTCAGGATTGCGGGATGGATCAGTTGGCCAGTATGTTGGTGTGTTTGGCGATATAGGGAGATAATTCTGGGAATTGAGTATATCAAAAAGGATTCTGCCACGGGAGTTAGCTGAACGGCTTCCCCACATGGGGTGTTTCGCATTAAAATCACCCCCGGTGAGGAAACGAGGACCAAAGGATTGGAATATTGACTGGAATTCAGGATGGTAAATGGTATGGTTGGGAGAACAATACACAGCAGATAGTATGATATCGAAGGGAGAAAGGGAAAGGGATATGGATGTTACCTGCAGGCTTACTGATGCGATGCTGGACTCTTGGTGATGCTTGATGTTGCTCTTGATTAGGATTAGAGTCCCGTGCTGCGCCAGAGATGGATGGTCGGTTCGATAACAGGAGTAACCCTTGACACCGAATGTCATGGATTCTTTCAGGTGTCTTTCAAGTGCAATGTCAATGTTTTTGTCAGTTAGTAAAAGTGTGAGTTCTTGTCTTCTTGTTGTGAGTCCGTTGGCATTCCACAAAAGAATTGAGAGATGGGTATTATGGAAGTGTTGCATTCTGGGATTTAGGAAGGAAGTGTGCTATAAGGGTGGTCATCAGGTTAATTAAAGGAGTAAGAAGGGTTTCGAGTTTATTTAGGAAAGAGGAGAAAAGGATCATTGGATCTTGAGCCTGGTGCTGTGTGGTTTGCTTAGACGGGGCGGGAGTAGATGGGAAGGTAGGCAAGGTTTGGGGTTGCGGAGGAGTAGTAGAAGAGGTAGGAAGGGAAGATGGTTCATGTGGTTTCTGAGCTGGTTTAGGGACAGGCGGCTTCTTTTTCTCGAGCGTGGTTAGCAGGGAGGAGTAGGTGACGTTCGGCCGGCGATGGGACGATTCTTGTGCTGCTGGAACGGGCTGAAGGCTGGGGAAGTGGGATGGTCCGCTGGGTGGTGATGGTTTCTTGGCATCTTTTTGATGGCTGAGCTGGATTCTCTGCCGTTGCATTCTTATGGTTTTGAGTGCTTTATATACTTCACACCCTTTGTAGCTGGCAGTGTGATTCTCGCCGCAGTTCGCGCAGCTCGGTGGGACGTCAAGTGGCTTGGGGCAGTCTCTAGAGGAGTGTTCGGAGCCGCATTTGACACATTTTGATGAGTGATGGCAGTACACGCGGGAGTGATTGAACTCCTGACAGTTTTGGCACTGTATTACATCGCTTCGGCGACGTGGTTCCTCTACTTTGATTTTTGTGTAGAGTAAATACTGTTCCCGGAATATTTCCTTGCTTTTTTCATTTTTTTCCAAATCTATGAAGAAAAGTGGTAACTGCGCCTTCGTGACAGGATGCCGCACATTGTGGGCTCTCTTGACGGAGTAGCCTTTCTTTGTGAGTTCTTCTATAATATCTGCCGGTGGAGTTGAATAGTGGTGGTTGCGAATAACCACCCTGTAGGATTTGTCTTCGGGTAACTGGTAGCAGTGAAAGTCTGCTTCCTTACTTTCCAAGTACCGAATAATTTGTCTGTAGGAGTCACTGTCAGATGGCTTTATAACGATGTCGTTAAATCTAGCTCGGCATTCGAAATTCTTTTCCCCAACTATTTCAGTCAGACTGCTACAGAGTTTTTTGAAGTCGGTAACTTTCCTGAGATAGATGTTAGGAGGTTTCACGGGATCTCGAGGTGAATCCTGGCACACTTGGGTGTGTTCCGAAGTCCGAGGGTGTGTCGAGGAATTCTTATTTGGAGACGACTTTTTTTGTTTTGTCTTAGGAGGTGTTAGGACGTCGCTGGTTCTTTTGCGTAATCTCTTGCGTCTTCCAGTCGCAACATTTTCAAAATCGTGAGCTGACGTAGACTCGATAACGGTCATGTTTTGTTCGCTAACCTCAATTGATGACATTGTCCGTGGCTTTTAATGATTTATAAAAAAAAAAATAATAATAATAAATAAAAAATAAAAAAAAAAAAATAAAAAAATAAGTGTCCGTGGCGAGCTACGAACTCGGGCTATTCAGCTGGGAGAGTTGGACGCTGCCACTGAGCCAAGAAGGCTGATATGGAATCTACTAGTAGCGCAGGCACTAGTATTTAAATTTCTGAAGGGGCATTGACAGCCTCTCTGTCAGGCGCGTACAGGAGCACCCCCACCACTAGCCTCAGCTAGGGTAAAGGCCTACACAAGTGTAGGAAATAAGCGTTTTTACTCACTTATTTTGTGATGATCTGGTGAGTAAAATTACTTCAAAGTTCACAATTATGTTCACCAGTGGATTAGCTACCACTGTGCCACTTTTCAGAAAAGGGGAACACTTTAACCACTTTAAATACACTAGTTTTAGAGAGCTTTATAAAACGTTGTGACATAGGCTACACCTGGGACACTACTCCTCATAAAAATAAGGTACTTACGAGAGGAATCCATGAATAACATGTATGTGATATACTTATTTCAATGAAAGCCAATTAATTCCTAATCTAGAATATATAAAAGAATTATTACATACTTCGAAAAGATTTCCGGATAAGATGAGCAATCCAGAGAGCCAATAATGCACGGCCAACACTGACACAACTGGACGGCTGGTGAGCAGGATCGGACAAGGACCAAATATTCGGTCACTTTTGTCATATCTCGCCTCCTGAAAATAAATTCTATCGGGAATAAAGAAACTTAGGTAAAATATAAAAAAAAAAAAATGGTAGAATTGAGTCCAAACCTTTATTTTAATTCTATCTGACAATAAAAACACATTTGGGTTAAAACAAAAATAACAGTAATAAATTATTTGTATTAAAAAAACTCAAAAATCGAGAGGAAGAAAAGTCAAAATACACTAGAAAAAAAAAAAAAAAAACGATAAAAATTAACAAATTTTGAAATTTAGTACTTTGTTGCTCCTCCTTTGGTTTGAATCCGACCAGTATGTTTTCGATGCATAAAATGGAATTACTTCATTATTTTCTACTCTTACTGACTAAATGAATCAGGCAGAACTGGATATAATATTGTACTAATCCTTATTCAATTCCATCTCTCCAACTGAATGTTGACTTTTGTCCGAGGGCCAATTAGGTTTATTAGGCCGTAAAAGCTTTAAAATAATCATTGGCCAAATCTTTTTATATACAATAGCTTCTCAACCCTAATCTACCCCCGAATAAAAAAAAAGTTTTATTGAAAACCTCTATTTAGTTCAAATTTAATAAATTTGCTAAGTGTATGTAGACTTTTGTTTCTAACTGTAAACTTACATTTAGAAACAAGCATCGTGGCATATGCGCCAGCAGATAGCTTGCCTTTCTTTCTATCCCCACTACTCTGTGCCTTGTCCTATACACTTCCTATTTGGTTTGGGACCTCATTACATTATCTCTGGTTAGGTTTGCGGGTCTAGTATTGTATGATACTGAATCCGCCCGAAATATTCCTTCAGCAGGCCTGCTGTTGTAGTGTATTTGACATTTTACTAAAATTGTAATTAATCCACTAAAAGTCCCATTTTAAAAGTTTCTTAATTTTATTTTTTTTTTTCCAATGTTTGACGAAGTAACTATTCAAAAGGATGACTTGAGCCCTGATAGAAATTGTATTCGAAGCTATCGGTCCTGAAAGTGTTAATACATATACAATTCATATCAAACAGTTCTTTTTTTCTCTTAGCGCTTTCCATTATGTTCTTGTTCCTACTTTTATATTTGGATAGCTTGGAATAGAAACAGTATTTTGTTTTGACATTTTGGAAACACCTACCCCATTGAAATTTCGAAGAAAGGCAAGATTTAAGGCACCACAATGCACAATAGCCAAGTCTTAGTGGAAATTTCTCACTCTGCCTCTTTGATTTTGTTGAAAATCAAGGTTTATTTAATGAACCTCCAAATTAATTAAACTATGTGTTTATTTTTATTTAATATAATATCTTAAGTTCAACAAAAAAATAAATCTAATCTATAACTTGTTCTTAAAAAGCTATGGACTGCCTTTTAATTTAGATAAGGAGGCCCGGTGGTCGCGAGTGTTAAGGCGTGAGCACTTAACACTCCGTACCAAGGCTCATGGCCTTTCCGCTATGTGTGGTGGCTTTTCTTTAGAACAAATAAAAGACATCAGCCCTATTATGGCTAGGTTGGTGACCTGTGGATAACCCGTCCTAAAATTCTGAGTTAATTTATAATGGACGGTAAAATTTAAATAAATTAATAATTTAGATAAGAATATTTTAAATATAACCGTTTTCTGAAGACTTTGTTACAAACAACAAATATTGCAAACATATTTCCTATTTACTTACTTGTTTTCTAGAAAAGATATTTTACTCATAAACACTAACTAAAAACAAAAAAATAAATAAATAAAAAATGGGAAACAGAGATAAAGGAACCATTGAACCGAAAGAACTGAACCATTGAAACACTTTTGACTGAAATCATCCAATGATTGAACACAAATTGTTTAAGTAACAAATTTAGTATGCTTTCAAATAGTCTTATAGAGTAGGTCTCTTGGCAACTTGTATTTCAGTTGGCGAATGGGATTGAGGGGGGTGTGCTGGAAGGATAGAGAGTTTATTAAGGAGTTAGAATGGCCTTGTAGATTCGAATGGAATTTGCGGTAGAGGGTTTTGGCTAATGGATGGATTAAAGGGATATTAAGGATATTATGCAGGGTCAAATTGGAGACATGAAACGGAGCATCGAACGGAGACATAATCCAGAGAATTTTGGACTGCGTGGATTTGATTTTATAGGAGTTAGAAGGCTTTGTGGAACCCCAGAATTGAATTCCGTAAGTCCATATTGGTCTGAGAATGGTCATGTAAATGAGGCATTTGTTTGTTAGTGTGAGATTTGATCGTCTGTCAAGTAGGTGTAGTACTAGTCTGTACCCTTGGCTGAGCTCTTGTCTCTTCTGGGTAATATGTTGTTTCCATGTTAGTCGTTTGTCAAGTATCAGTCCATGACAGCGAATTTGGGATTTTTTGGGGGTCTGAGTGGCAGGAATTTTTAAGATTAACTTTGATTCTCCATTTACTGAGCCAGGGTTCGAAAAGGCTGAGTTGTTCCTGAAGGACCTTGGATTTGAGGATTGGGTCATGACTGCTTTCGAGATATTTAACTCATTCAAAACTGATAGCTACTTTCGTGATAGCGGGCCAGCTGCCCAGTGCCCTTATAGCCTCTTTTGTGACAACTCACTCGCTTGCCCCATGGACTGATAGCCAAATACTTTGAGGTTGCTGGCAGAGAAGGAAGATCTTTAGCTAAATGAAAAACGTCCTGTTCCTTCACAAAAGTTTATTTTTCTACGCGAGCGCTTTCGGTAGCTCCTGCTACCATCCTCAGAGCTATAATGAGTTCAGCTTCACTGCTGAGGGCTGAATGATAGCCACTTTCGTACCAATGCCATTTCTTCGCTTTTTGACTGAAAGATATTGTTGTAACAGCTTTTTGTGATATTTAACGGCAAGTTTTCTTAGCTCTATTCACTCTTTTATCCCCCTGAGCTCATAAAAATACAGTTTGAGCCTATTGAATGTGTGTTTCCCTCTGCTACCTGGCCACTTTGTAGTTTGGGAGCCTCTGAAGGGGTTTAAATCTGTTTTACCAGTTAATATGTACGTAGAGATCATCTTCTATAGATATTATACCCTATGCCGACATATTTGACTTGATATTATTAAAAAAAGTATTTTCAACAATTTTCTCTGAAAATCTTTATTTATTCCACTCTTTATTTTGTTACAAGTTTCCAGAAATTATAATTTTTTTACTCTGTTCTTGCTGCGCACCCCAATAATCATTCTATCTTCCGCTCAAGTAAATTACTTTAGTATTGGCTACTGACTTGTAAATAACTTGACAAAATTAGCAATAACAGTTCCAAACTTATACAACGGATAGACGTAATGATGTTGTTATGACATGACTTAGAATTGGCCATACCCACCTGACGCATGGCTACCATTTGGTAGGCTGACGCCGTCCCCAGTGTGAACTATGTCATGACATACTGGATGTCAGGCACATATTGGTGGACTGCCCGGTACTCCAAGATGCAAGGAGGCGGCCCAACTACCAATCAATCTTAGAGAACTCCTGGAAAGAAATGAAACTTCAGTGAAGAGATTGACATAGATATTAAAATGTTTAGTCTCATACAAGAGAGAATATATATTATATATATCGTGTGACTGTATTTATTGTGCGACTGTATTTATAATCTGAGTAAGCTATTGCGTGTGTATGACTAATGTAAATATAAATTTAGTTTAGATTTAGGTTTAGAAGTAAGTTTAGGTCCAACATATGTTTGAAATGGACCTAACTCCTGTATATAGATGTTAGTGTGTAAATATGTAGGGTATATATAGACAATAAGTTTTGCTTTAGCTCCGATATTTATTAAAAAGTAGCTAATGTAGATATAGTTTAGGTTTAAGGTTACAACTAGTACAAAAAGAATTAATTCAAGGAGAATTCTTAAGCGACGATATAAACAAATATAATTAACCATTAAAAAATACAAAGTTAAGATGAGAAGTGCTAATGGCCCTTTCAAACTAAAATACTTATAAGATTTATTTTACTCAAACTCATGTATATGGTCACCAACAGGAAAACTAAATTTTCAGTTGATAATATACATCTGTTAGTGTATACACAGTTCTGTTAATACATCTTATGCCAGTGAATGGCATGCCGATGATAGCTGTAATTTTGCACTATATCCGCCATATCCTACACTCAACATTGCACATAGTTTCTAATTTTTTCAAACATTAACTTAACTTTTTGTGATATTTCGATTGCCATTGCACAGTTGCCAACTGGATCACGAAGTAACTGGATCATTTAAGTCTAGTTATAGATACCACTTACGTATATTATAAATGAGTAATATTCCGGCTCAATGATTTTACTTTCTTTCTTTGGATTTATATATTTAATTCACTCAGCAAAATTTCTTGGGGTAGGAACAAGAATTTCATAAATGCGACATACATATTTCAATCAGTATTTCTTTGTGGAGTTTTTTAGCGCGGTTCCTCCCTCCCCCATAGGGAGGAACCCCGCTTATAAGGTTGATACAATGAAACAATCCGGAAGTGCCGACAAGAACATTTCACGTTTCAGAACCCCTAGAGACCGAAAATAACGGTGGTTCAAATTTGTATATATATATATATATATATATGTGTATATATTTATATATATATATATATATATATATATATATATATATTTGTCTGTTCGCTCATTTCTGGCTTTCCTGATGGTCCGATTGTGATGAAATTTGGTACAAAAATCCGTCGTCCAATTTGAAAGGTCAAGTTCGTTAACCAGCAAAATCCGCCCACTGGAAGATGGCGTTTGGGGCGAAATTCGCGCAGAAAAAATCGTAACGCTTACGCTTTTGAGTTCATAAGCTTGTAAGTACTCTTTCTATAGGCTTCTTGGGCTAGGAAAACGAATGAAAGCATTTTCAAGGCGATAGCTTTAACTGTTTTCGAGAAAATTGGAAAAATAGTTTTTGAATACCGTTTTTGGTTTGGGTACTTAGAATCACGGGATTCAGTTGAAACATTATCTGCATGTTCTACTTTCATTAAAACTAATATGTTGAAAGTTATGTTACGTTTGGAGTTAAGGAAGGGTTAGAATAAAATATTTTATGAACAGACATGAAAAGTGTTGGAACTTCGTATATTTTCCTTAATATCTCGAAAAAGGTTGAGAATCTTGGTAAACGAACGAATACCATTAGAAAGCTTACTAAATGCTCTACAAAAAAGGTTCTGATGAAAATTTTGATTAGGCGATGTCAATCGGAGAAATAAGTGCTTAAAACATTAAAGTAATTGATTTTGCTTATTCGAACTGTTCTTTTTGTCTGTTTTTATTCCTTGTTATTTTTTAATTGCTTATAGTTGGATAATGTATTTTACAATAAAACAGATTAGGCACAATAAGAAAAACAATTCATTGTTAGAAATATAGCTTGCCAAGAGAAAAAGATTCGATGACGTCTTTTGAATATTTTCAATTGCCTTTATGCTGTTGGTTTTTTTATTTTATTTTTTAATTGATTTTATCTGTAGAATTATTACTATAGTAAAAGAACACAGGAATGTGTGAACATTTTTGATATTTTCCAATTCATTGAAACGTATGAAATGAAGTATCGGTAGAAGAGGATTCTAGGGTCTTGCGGACCTGACCCCAGGTATAGCCATAAAACCCTTTGAACAAAAGGCCGAGGAAAATACTATCTGTTTCTATTCTATGCTTTTCAAATGAGAATAGAGATATGAACAGGAACCGGGGTCTCCCGTGGTCTAATGGCTAGCGCCTTGGATTCATAAGCGGGAGATGGTGGGTTCGATTCCCAACCTCCGGCAGGAATTTTATCATCCCACGGCTCGCTGGTGAAATTCCTTGCTACACCCTGGATGTCGGCGCTAATGACCTACATGTAGATGAGCCGTAAAAAAAAAAAAAAAAAAAAAAAAAATGAACTGGAACCGCGCTAAGATGACGCAGTTCCTGCGAGTCGGACTTTTATTTCATTACATTAACCATTTCTGAGAAAAGGTGATTCCAAAATTTACTTTCCTTGTTTTCTCTATAATAAGCCAGACTATGCTGATAGCTTGTCTAGGTGACAGTATGCTGCCTACCTGCTCCTCTTTCTAAGGTCCCGACAAAATTACCGTTACTGCCATAAAGCTCGCAAGGTTGGCAATTTCCACCATCTCTAAAATGACGTGGCTGACATTTGATAATATTAAACTCAAACGGGCTGATAAAGTAGTTCCTTTTTTTTTGTCTCTGTTTACCTCAAGGATGTACACACTGTCTCCGTTAACCTCAGTTATTAATTGTTTTTTTTACCCATTGTTTGCATTATTTTTTAATTGGTTGCTGTCATTTTGATTGCATTTTTTTCAATAAAACATATCAAGTTAATAAGAAGCGTGTTTGCATTTTGTATTGATTTATAGAGCTTTGCTTTAGAATGAGAGCCAAATTGTGCATTTCCGCTTCTGTGTAAGTTAGCTACTGTCGGTTTCCCTGACACCTTAATATAGCTTTTATTCGAGATGTTTGAGTGGATGTTGACAATTTTACTATATATATATATATATATATATATATATATATATATATATATATATATATATATATATATAGGTTTATTTCTATTCTAAGCTTTCCAAATGACACTAGGGATAAGAACAGAACCGTGCTAAGATGACGCAGTTCCTGCAAGATGGACTTTATTGATATAATACTCAGTTATTTTCAGTTTATTTGTTGTTTGTAATTAAAATAAGCTATCATCTCATTTTAAATATCTTCCAGTGCCTTCATTTTCTATTTGCATAAAGGCCAATTTCTGTTTTAGCTTATCCATCATACATCTCGAAAACATTTCAATAAGACAACATTTCTTTTTGAAAATCTAGTATTTCTTCTATTTTAGCTTGTGCTAACCCATTCGATGCAACACCCGAGAATACTCGCTGGAGAAAGCTGTTCCTCAGAGGCTACGCCCGAGTATTCTCGCCACAGCTGTATCTCTTGATTGTGAGCCCTTTTTAGTCTTGAGCATGTACAGAATGCTCTAGCAGGAATGGGGGATAATTGCTGGTTTAACCCTTAACCCCTTAACTGATAACATTCAAATTTTGAACGTTATAAATAACATGCGTCTGTGAGATGTGTGCACAGTAAAAATGTTCTTAGGGCATTTTTTAAGCGAAACTGTAAATAATAAAGGAGTAGCTTATTATAATAATAAATAAAAATAATTTTCATTGCTACATTTAAAAATCTCGTCTAAAAACAAGCAGTAGTTTCGGAATGAAGTAGAAAGAGAAATATTGGGAAGAAAAGTAAGTAAACTTTTTTTTTTTAATGGTTCCTGTATGTATGCTGCGTACCTAAATTGTAGTAAATAAATCGTTTCAAGTAATGCATGTCGTCGTTCACGTAAGATAAACATGAAAATGATGATTAGTAACGAGCGCCTAAGTAAAAAAAAAAAACAAAAATCAAATACGGGTGTGTACGGCCGCCCTAGGAGAGGGAGTTTGGTCCGCCTGTGGAGGGAAAAGGCAGCTAGCCCACATTACATCGAAAAGGTTAACACTAGATTTACCAGACCAGTCATTTTGACTGTTGAAAGAGGAGAGGTAGAGTAACCAGAAGACTAGTTCTAACTCATGTCAAAATACCTACTACTAATTGGCAAGAATTTCTAAGAAATTTAAGTAACAAAGAACAGCTATTTTCTCTAATTGGCTCATTTGCAAAGAATTACATGAAAAAATGCAACTTATGTCTACTTGAGGTGATAAAGTTAAAGGAAATGTGAGTGCTTTGAGTTCTATGATTGGAGTCACTTGTTCTAGTCATAAGGAATTTAAGGATAATACTTCAAATGGACATGGCAGAAAGCGGTTTTAAAAATGATCATATCCGCTCTGCAGAGATAGATGTTATAGTTTTAGCAACTGCATACTTCTTTCAGCAGCCTGGAAGCACTTTGGTTTTCATTTGGAACATGGAAGAAATATAGATTTATTACCGTTTATGCTATCCATCGGAAATACCACTTCTTTACTTGGATTCCATGTTTTCACTACTGAAAGTATACAGCTATACCAAGGAAGTCAACAATTTTCCCTTAAAGCTAATGATCTCTGCCCGTTTTGCAAACTGAACATAAATAACAATAGTCTATACCACCTCCTCCTACACTGTTCAGCACTTGAAGAAAACAGAGAAGATATTTTAAATCCATCCACTTCTGCATCCTCTGAACTTCAGACTATTCAAAATATGTTAAATATAACCACCATAGAGGAATTGAATCGGCTTTATAAATTCATTGAGACTGTCTGTAACAAGTTTCACTCTCTTAATGTGAATGAGTAGTTCCACAATATGAACAAGTTTCCATCTTTTAGTTTCAGTTTTAATTTTTGTTTTTTTTTGTTTTTTTTTGTTCTAATTTGAAGCGCACATTAATTGGCACATTTTGACAATACTGTTAAATGTAAGGTAATATTAACAATTGTAAAAACATTATAAAAATAATCTTAGTAAGCTTTAGTATAAATGTATGATTGAATGTAGTATGTATGTATTATGTATGATTGAATATGTATGATGAAATATAAATAACATATGTAATAAAATAAATATATGAATGATGCAAATTATTAATGTAAATTATATATGAATGATGTAAATTATTATAATATATTAAGTTTAGAGCTATACATAATTTATATTGTCGTTTGCTGTTAAATAGTTATAGTATTATAGCATTTACCAGACTCAAAATGGAAAGAAACAAAGTTTGTAATATTGATATTATTTATACAAGATATATCTTACACAAATAAATAAATATCTATCTAGTGGTTGGAGGATGAATCATGGAAAATAAATGGACAGTTACTGGAAATTGCAGATACAAAGATAATTAGTAAAATATAGGTAAAATACATGTTCAAAATCTGTAAAAATACGTTTTGCAGTCGACTAGAAGGACTATCCCGCACTTTCTTATGCAACTTCAAAAACGAGTGTGACAAGTAATATAATAAAAAAAAAAAAAGTTTGGTAATTTTTATGTTTAAGGTGAGTCAACATCTGAGATCATTAACGCCAAAACTTAATATTGCATTTAAATTTATATTGAGAGTAAATAGTCGAAAAATTTAGCACACAAAGGAATTATTAAAATTGGAGTTTTTGAATATCTTCTTTAATTTTATTTAAAAAATGAGACTTTGTGACGACTAAAAGTCATCTATGTTGATTTTATCCATATTTCCTTATTATAAATGAACTTGTTGGGCTAAAAAACATATAAATTGACACCACACACGATGGGTAGAAAGAAAATTACAACCAATCACGTGGTATAGCGTTATTATGGATACCTGCCGCCATTTTGAATTTAGATGATTTTTCGAGATGCCTCCCCTTCTTAAAGTAATTGTATTATCATAAACTACATTTCTGCCAAAGGAAACCTTCTTATCATAATTTGCAGTATTTCGATGAAATTGGCCTTGTTGCACCCGGACTATAGTAATCCAGCCTTCTTCTATGCACTCTCACTTGGATGATTTCCTTCATTTCCGATCTAATAACACGGCACGTGCCAGTGATTCAACCCCGCTCCACTCACTCGTTTTTCAGTTCTCTATACAGTAGTCATTCTAGTAGCCGTGTTCTATTGTCCTTTCATCTTTGAAAATGAGTAAAAAAAAAAGAAGAAAAACAAGAACAAAACTTTCACTTGAAGACAATATAAAAATCCTGAAAGAAGTTTATGATAACCCCAACGAAACAAAAATAGACATAGCTACGTGGTTGAAATTACATTTGTCAATCCTTCAGACTATTATCGGTAAGAGGAAAGAAATCGAGAAGAGTTTAGTGATATGAAACTTGAGATTATAATAATTTACAATGTTATCTACCAACAAAATATGTACAAACATTAGAATTGTTACTTTTTTTTATGAAGAATTTATTTTATTTTAAAATAGCCACAAAACACTTGTACTATTCAGTTATACGAAATATTCACTTATACGAGACATTTTCAATTCCCTCTCACATTCGTATAAGTGAGATCCACTGTATAATTATGTCTGCATGTTTTTTTTTATAAAAATTTATAAGTATTGACAATTACTTTCATTTTCAGGGGTTCATAGAAAGTATGATAGTAACAAATCAAAATCTTATAAAGCTGATGGCAGGAAATTTGCCATTCAGTATGGTTCTGGAAGCTTGTCAGGATTTTTATCTCAGGATGTCCTTTCTGTAAGTATAAAGTTCATTACACAGCTGAGAGATCTCGCTCACTTTTTTTTTAAGCATATTCATCTGTATTAATGTATTATTTCTATTACAAATTAATCTTTGTACACACACACACATACCTAATTATAAGGAAATCCAAAAGACTATGTATTTATTATTGGATGGGTGGGTAGTTAGATGTGTGATGTGTTGTCTCAGCAATTTTTAGATTTAATTCAACTAAAGTTTGATATACAAAAAAAAAAGAAAAAAAAAAAAAAGTTTTTGATATGATCTCCATTGATAATTATTAACTTATTATAATATAAAACATTTGCTTATAGTTATTTATAGGTCCTGCTCTAATGATTTCAAAAATAAAAATAAAAAGTCTGAATCACTGGAACTGCGTCATCTTAGCGTGGTTCCATTAATATCCCTAGTGTCATTAGTAAAGAAATAGAAACATTTATTAGTAGGTTTTGATTTTTCATGAAAAATCTAAAATAATATCTCAGAGAAAAAAGATTTAAGACTCCACTGCAGGAAACTGACTGTATCTGGAAATGACTCCCTCGCCTTCTCAACGTTGCTCTAGAAAAACACTCATTTTCTTACCTTGTTTTACTAAAATACTAATTTTTCAGATAAATGCAATTTAAACAAGTAATTAAAAATTGGGTTAAACAGAGACGAATCCCGTTCAAAAGAACAATAAAAAACAACCAATTAAAAAATGAGGTGAACCGAGAAAAAAAAAAAGTTTCGAAGAACAAAACCAACAGAAGTACAGTAGTAGAAAATACTCACACAGCATCAATGAATTCCGTTCTAAAACCTCTGTTTTGAACAACAATATTTTCTTACCTTGTTTTACTAGCATAAGCTATTTTACTGATAAATGCAATTTAAAACAAAATCACTTAAAAGGTGAGGTTAATGTAGGAAAAAAACGGTCTAAAAAACTAAACCAACAGCAGTAGAGTAGTAGAAAATACTCACAGAGCATCTTCGAATTTTCCTCGGAAAGCTGTATTTCTAACAATAAAAAATTGATTGTTATTTCACGTATCCTGATTTACTGCCAAAAATTTTTTCCCATTATAAGCAATTACAAAAATAAAAAAAACGAATGGAAACAGACAAAAAGAACCGTGCAAATAAACGAAATCAACAACTTGAAAGTTTTAAACACTAATTTTCCCGAATGTGACTGACCCATTGAAAATTACTTCAGAAACGTTTTTTTTAGGACACTTATTAAACCTTCAAGTGATTATTTTAGATTTACCATGTATCCCAACAGTTTTAGAGATATTTAAAAACCCCTAAAACGGTTCATATCTGTTAATATATATATTTATTTTTCGAATACTTTCTTAACCCTTTCCATATGCAAAGAGCTGCAAGAAGATGTGTTCTCCTATATGGGATACTCGCCCCCTGTACTTTTGCCACTCTCGCTTACAGCGCCTCGACTTTTAGCGATCTCCTCGCCGTATTAAAACTCGTCTTTTATCATTTTGATTTTTGTTTCTTTTACAATGATTATTAAGTTTTATTTATGTTGAATAAGTTTTGAGTTTGAATTCTTTTTAAGTTGAATAACTTTGTTCAAAATTACGTTATATTATATACGAGTAAAAAACAAAGAAGGTTTTTCTGTTTACCATTTGCCCTTTATTTGACGAATAATAAACAAGGGAAATGTATTCCTACTCAAAAACTTCGGCCTAAAAGTTAACGCTCCTCCTTTTTGGTTCCGTTTCTTTTTGGTCGCTTTTTGGACATGGCCTTGGCAGAGTTAAAAACTTTTTTTTTACATATTTACAAGAAACATATTTACAAGAAGACAAGCACTAAAAAAAAAAAAAAAGTTTTTCTAAATTTAACAAATAGAGCAGCTGCCTCTAAGGAGGAATGGGAGAAAAATAGGGGAAGGGGGTTTCTGAGGATTTCATTGTTTCGTTTAGAGGAAAGTATTTATAAACTCTATAAAAAAAAATAAACTTTATTAAAACAAACTGATTAAAACTTTAGACTCCTATGTAAAATGAGGTTATTATTTATTTAAAAGGGGTCTCCCGTGGTCCAGTGGCTAGCGCCTTGGATTCATAAGCGGGAGATGGTGGGTTCGATTCCCACCTCCGGCAGGAATTTTCTCATCTCAGGGCTCGCTGGGAAAATTCCTCGCTGCACCCTGGATGTCGGCGCTAATGACCTAGATGTAGATGCGCTATAGAAAAAAATATTATTAAATTTTAACGTCTAATATTATTAACTACGAAAAAATGAGGTTAAAACAGCATGTTGTGACTTGACTAGTTCCTGGAATTAGCAGTCTGTAAACTTTTGACACAGTTTCGGGAAGTTAAATAATAATATTCGTATTCAATGATGTCCAGTCTGGACCAACAAACACTGAGTTTAGATAATACAGTTCGGAGCGAGTAAATGCACAGAAATATTTTTCTTAGCCCACTCTTGGAAAAGCAGAGGTTAAACTGTAATGTTAATTTTATATTAACATATGTTTTTTTGTTATCACTTGATAACCGCTATATTATGAATGTGTTGAGTCGTACACAAATAGAATTTTTCAGACATTTCACCTTAATACAGAATTGTTTATTTGTTCCTTGGCCCCCAGGTTTTGTATATCACTCTTGCGAGTTCCTGAATTCAAAACCCTAGCGCACACTAACAAATTTATCTAGTGGGAATTGAACTCATGACCTTCGACAAGGAATGCACAAGCCACCAGGCCTCTAAATTTTTCTTAGATTGTCATCTATTCAGGAATCAGAATTGGGGTTCCTGGACATCCCTAGGCCCACCTAGTCTATAATAGGATCTTACAAAAGGGAAAATCAAGAGGCCAGAACATATTGCTGACCACATTATCTCATTAGTGTGCAGTACCATCAAGAATCAAATAAATGTACAGTATCTATCCCTCCTCTGGGTCCTCGTGACCAATCAAACCATATTTTTTCCCTATTACATCAGTGTGAAACCAGTTTATTTTATTATCTCACTAGCTGAATACCCCCCGTGCTTGGTCATGGAAGATAAGTAGTTATTTTATAGCACGGTTCCCGTCATACTATATGTTATTCATCAATTGATAAGTAATCAAAGTGTAATGTTTCTTGACACTGGGGCACTAGTAATAACCTAGAGATAACCCATTATCTATAGGTTATCAGTGACAGGAATTTAATCAGTACAGGTTAAAATTTGTTGTCAATAATAAATGTACGTTAAAATTTAAAAATTTATGCTTCCAAGATGTCATTTGGAAACACCAATTATATTTGCGAGCATTACCAAGAAGTGTTCTGACTGGGGATGCTGATGGGTGAGGAGGCTGTGCAAGGGTTTGGGATATTATTGCCTCTGATGGACCATCACCAGGTATAGCGTAAACTCTATGCGGGACAAAATCAATGCTTATTTCTCGTGATTCATCATAGTTGAAATTAACCTCAATTAAAAATATTATTTATTTAAATTTTAACGTCCATTTATTATTAACTACGAATTTTAGGACGGGTTATCTATAGGTTACCACCCTTTTCTAGCCAGGATAGGGGTGATGCCTTTTCTTTTTTTCGAAAGAAAAGCCACCACCCCTAGTGGGAATCGAACCCACGACCTTTGGCACGGAGTGTTAAGTGCTCACGCCTTAACCCTCACGGCCATTGGGTCTCCCAATTAAAAATAATAATATGAAATAGACAAACCTCAATTAAAAATATTATTTATTTAAATTTTAACGTCCATTTATTATTAACTACGAATTTTAGGACGGGTTATCTATAGGTTACCACCCTTTTCTAGCCAGGATAGGGGTGATGCCTTTTCTTTTTTTCGAAAGAAAAGCCACCACCCCACGACCTTTGGCACGGAGTGTTAAGTGCTCACGCCTTAACCCTCACGGCCATTGGGTCTCCCAATTAAAAATAATAATATGAAATAGACACAGTACGATAACAGCTGATCTGTTATCGTCCTAGTAACACATTCAGCCTATTCGAGCAAGCTCTATTTAAAACCAACTAAAAATTCAAACCCCTCAAAAAATACTTAAAAATTAGAATATCAAAAAAACCTTTCTTAGCGAGTGTTTACATCCTAAAGGGAGTGTATATGCAAAATTGTTCTATCAAGTAGTTTGGGCTGGGCGATGATAGGTCAGTGAATCAGTCAGTGTGTATTTGACAAATATATAGTAGATTTAAATATGCCTACACAAAGAATAAAAACACAATGAAAACGGCTAAGCTATAAGTGGTAATCAGTTCGTCATGAAGGTGGCTATAACTGTAACGCTTAATTCCTGCAAGACATTCCTCTCTTCCAAATGGATCAAAATTGTATCTTTGAATTATAAATATAAAAAAATGGTATTACATATTTATGATAAAATAATTTATTGACAATTATGTTTATTAGTATTTTATATACAAGTATTATATATTTATTTATTTTTGTTGTTAGATTGGAGGAGCAAATGTTAAAGACCAAGTCTTTGCTGAAGCTGTTAATGAGCCTGGAATGACTTTTGTGGCAGCCAAATTTGATGGTATATTAGGACTTGGCTATGACACTATATCAGTTGATGGTGTCAAACCACCATTTTATTTAATGATAGACCAGAAAGCAGTTGAGGATCCTGTATTTTCATTTTATCTCAATAGGTAAATTAAAAAAAAAAAAAAAAAATATCCTTTGCTTATATTATACAGTCATTATTATTGGAAGTAGGGGTGTTTGATACTTACATTTTTTTAAGCATACCAATAATCAGAGTTGGGCAAACGTTAGCGCGCGCTAATATCTACTACCTTCACGCTAATTTAGCGGAACTGATAAGAGCCTGCGCTAACGGTTAGCGCATAGCGACGGCAGTGCGCTAATCGCTAATTCACCTATAATGTTTAAATATCTTTGTAGCTAACTAGGAGGAATATTGAAGGTGGAATAAAAAAAGGATATTGGAAGTGTTATTACAAAGGACATTGAAGGTCGTATTTGGAAGTATATAGGAGGTGGTATTAGGAAGGATATACAAGGTGGTATTAGGAAGGATATAGAAGGTCGTTTTAGGAAGGATATACAAGGTGGCATTAGGAAGGATATAGAAGGTGGTATTAGGAAGGATATAGAAGGTGGTATTAGGAAGGATATTAAAGGTGGTATTAGGAAGGATATAGAAGGTCGTTTTAGGCAGGATATACAAGGTGACATTAGGAAGGATATAGAAGGTGGTATTAGGAAGGGTATAGAAGGTGGTATTGGAAAGAATATTAAAGGCGGTATTTGGAAGGATATTGGAGGTGGTATTAGGAGGGATATAGAAGGTGGTATTAGGAAGGGTATTGGAGGTGGTATTAGGAAGAATATTAAAGACGGTATTAGGAAGGATATTAAAGGGGGTATTAGGGAGTATACAGAAGGTGGAAATAGGAAGGATATTGAAGGTCGTAATAGGAAGGATATAGAAGGTGATATTAAGAAGGATAATGAAGGTCGTATTAGGAAGGTTATAGAAGGTGGTATTAGGAAGGTTATTGGAGGTGGTATTAAGAAGGATATTAATGGCGGTATTAGAGAGGATATTGGAGGTGGGATTAGGAACGATATAGAAGACGGTATTAGGGAGGATATAGAAGGTGCTATTAGGAAGGATATCGAAGGTCGTATTAGGAAGGATATAGAAGGTGGCATTAGGACGGATATTGGAAGTAGTATTAGGAAGAATATAAAAGCTGATATTAGGCAGGATATGGAAGGTGGTATTAGGAAGGATATTGAAGGTGGTAATAGGAGGGGTATAGAAGGTGGTATTACGAAGAATATAGAAGGTGGTATTAGGAAGGGTATATAAGGTGGTATTAAAAAGGATATTAATGGAGGTATTAGAGAGGATATTGGAGGTGGTATTAGGAAGGATATAGAAGGTGGCATTAGGAAGGGTATTGGAGGTGGTATTAGGAAGGGTATAGAAGGTGGTATTAGGAAGGATATTAAAGGCGGTATTAGGAAGGATATTGGAGGTGGTATTAGGAAGGATATTGGAGTTGGTATTAGGAAGGGTATTGGAGGTTGAATTAGGAAGGATATTAAAGGCGGTATTAGAGAGGATATAGGAGGATATTGGAGTTTGAATAACTGTGTAGCACATAGAGGAATGCCCTAAATACCGGCACCAATTTGCTGCGGAAGGTATCAACAGAAAACTTGCAGTGTGTCTTGGAAACAATACCTCAGAAATTGACAGACTGTTAAATACCTTCCTAATACTTTCTTGAATATCCATCCCTTTACCACCTTCAATATCCCTCCTAATACCCCATAAACATTCTTCCTAATGCCACCTCCAATGTACTTCCTAATTCCAACTTCAATATCCTTCCCTATACCACCTTCTTTATCCTTCCTAATACTACCTTCTAAATCCTTCCCTAATACCCCCTTTAATATCCTTCCTAATACCACCTCCAATACCCTCCCTAATACCACCTTCTATATCCTTCCAAATACCGCCTTTAATATCCTTCCTAATACCACCTCCTATATACCTCCAAATACCACCTTCTATATCCTTCCTATTACGACCTTCAATAACCTTCCTAATACCACCTTCTATATCCTCCCTAATATCAGCTTTTATATTCTTCCTAATATAAGCTTTTATATTCTTCCTAATACTACTTCCAATATCCGTCCTTATGCCACCTTCTATTTCCTTCCTAATAGCACCTTCTATATCCTCCCTAATACTGCCTTCTATACACTTCATAATACTACTTCCAATATCCTTCCTAATACGACCTTCAATAACCTTCTTAATATCACCTTCTTTATACTTCCTATTACGACCTTCAATATCCTTCCTATTGCCACCTTCTATGTACTCCCTAATACCGCCTTCTATTCCCTTCTTAATACCACCTTCTATATCCTTCCTAATGCCACCTTCTATAACCTTCCTAATACCACCTCCTATATACCTCCAAATACCAACTTCTATATCCTTCCTATTACGACCTTCAATATCCTTCCTAATGCCACCTTCCATACCCTGCCTAATATGAGCTTTTATATTCTTCCTAATACTACTTCCAATATCCGTCCTTATGCGACCTTCTATATCCTTCCTAATACGACCTTCGATATCCTTCCTAATAGCACCTTCTATATCCTCCCAAATACTGCCTTCTATATCCTTCCTAATCCCACCTCCAATATCCTCTCTAATACCGCCATTAATATCCTTCCTAATACCACCTCCAATAACCTTCCTAATACCACCTACTATAACCTTCCTAATACGACCTTCATTATCCTTCTTAATATCACCTTCTATATCCTTCCTATTACGACTTTCAATATCCTTCCTATTGCCACCTTCTGTATACTCCCTAATACCCCCTTTAATATCCTTCCTAATACCACCTCCAATACCCTTCCTAATACCACCTTCTATATCCTTCCAAATACCGCCTTTAATATCCTTCCTAATACCACCTCCAAAATGCTTCCAAATACCGCCTTTAATATCCTTCCTAATACCACCTTCTATTTCCTTCCTAATACCCCCTTTAATATCCTTCCTAATACCGTCTTTAATATTCTTCCTAATACCACCTCCAATACCCTTCCTAATACCACCTTCTATATCCCTCCTAATACCACCTCCAATATCCTTCCAAATACCGCCTTTAATATTCTTTCTAATACCACCTTCTATACCCTTCCTAATACCACCTTCTATATCCTTCCTAATGTCACCTTGTATATCCTGCCTAAAACGACCTTCTATATCCTTCCTAATACCACCTTTAATATCCTTCCTAAAAACCACCTTCTATATCCTTCCTAATACCACCTTCTATATCCTTCCTAATATCAGCTTTTATATTCTTCCTAATATAAGCTTTTATATTCTTCCTAATACTACTTCCAATATCCGTCCTTATGCCACCTTCTATGTCCTTCCTAATAGCACCTTCTATATCCTTCCTAATACCACCTTCTATATCCTCCCGAATACCACCTTCTATATCCTTCCTAATACTACTTCCAATATCCTTCCTAATACCACCTTCTATATCCTTCCTAATACCACCTTCTATATCCTTCCTAATATCAGCTTTTATATTCTTCCTAATATAAGCTTTTATATTCTTCCTAATACTACTTCCAATATCCGTCCTTATGCCATCTTCTATGTCCTTCCTAATACCACCTTCTATATCCTTCCTAATACCACCTTCTATATCCTCCCTAATACCACCTTCTATATCCTTCCTAATACTACTTCCAATATCCTTCCTAATACCACCTTCTATACCCTTCCTAATACTACTTCCAATATCCTTCCTAACCCCACCTCCAATATCCTCTCTAATACCGCCATTAATATCCTTCTTAATACCATCTCCAATAGCCTTCCTAATACCACCTTCTATAACCTTCCTAATACGACCTTCATTATCCTTCTTAATATCACCTTCTATATCCTTCCTATTACGACCTTCAATATCCTTCCTATTGCCACCTTCTTTATACTCCCTAATACCGCCTTCTATTTCCTTCCTAATACCCCCTTTAATATCTTTCCTAATACCGTCTTTAATATTCTTCCTAATACCACCTCCAATACCCTTCCTAATACCACCTTCTATATCCCTCCTAATACCACCTCCAATATCCTTCCAAATACCGCCTTTAATATTCTTTCTAATACCACCTTCTATACCCTTCCTAATACCACCTTCTATATCCTTCCTAATGTCACCTTGTATATCCTGCCTAAAACGACCTTCTATATCCTTCCTAATACCACCTTTAATATCCTTCCTAATACCACCTTCTATATCCTTCCTAATACCACCTTCTATATCCTTCCTAATGCCACCTTGTATATCCTTCCTAAAACGACCTTCTATATCCTTCCTAATACCACCTTGTATATCCTTCCTAATACCACCTCCTATATACTTCCAAATACCACCTTCAATGTCCTTTGTAATAACACTTCCAATATCCTTTTTTTATTCCACCTTCAATATTCCTCCTAGTTAGCTACAAAGATATTTAAACATTATAGGTGAATTAGCGATTAGCGCACTGCCGTCGCTATGCGCTAACCGTTAGCGCAGGCTCTTATCAGTTCCGCTAAATTAGCGGGAAGGTATTAGATATTAGCGCGTGCTAACGTTTGCCCAACTCTGCCAATAATAATAGGAAAAATAGTTTATGCAAAACCTGTTAAGGAGGTAGAAGCACTAACAAAGCTTCAAAATTTAGTGTTAAATTCTGAAATAAAATTTAGAAAAAACATAGTCTTCTTTTTCGTACATGGCCACTGTGCATGCGCGAACGCCAGCGGACAATTTTTTGTAACGTTTTTTTTTCCAATATAGTCATCGCTAAAGCATATTTATGCTAATAAATTTTGGGACCTTTTTCGATGTTTATAGATTTTGGCTAATGAATACTAGGCCGAGTTCAGCTATAAATACCTGTAGAGAACCAAGGCTCGTAATCAGTGTTGAGTTCTTTTTTTAATAATAATACATTAGTTGGTACTAATGACCTCATGCGCCAACCAAAATAAATTAGTTTAAAATAAATCTTAAGGCAATCAGTGTATATATATATATATATATATATATATATATATATATATATATATATATATATATTTTTTTTTTTTTTTTTTTTTTTAATTTGATCAAAATTTCTCTTTCAGGGATCCCTCTGCTTCTCCTGGTGGAGAAATCATTTTTGGTGGCTCAGATCCTGAGAAGTATACAGGAAATTTCACTTATGTACCAGTTTCCAAGAAAGGCTATTGGCAATTTGGCATGGATGGGTGAGTTATTATGATTTTCATTTCAATTTAATTTCTTATTTTTCTTATTAATATTTATCATTTAAAGTAAATACTAAATTGTATGACTAAATTGTTTTATTACCTGAAACCCCTTTGGAGTTTTTTGCTATAAGGTGATTTCTTGAAGCAGTTCTTATTTTCCATTCTCAAAAATGTTTAGAGGGTTCTGAATTACTGAATTAAGTAAACAGAAGTTATACGAGTTTTAAGGAGCATTTGTGTTTCATTTCTGTAACTGGGGGGAGCTTTAGCTTTTTTTTTTTTTTTTTTTAAGCATTAGAGGTTGGAGAATTAACTTTTTGTGATTAGGCATATTTGGATTGAGCTTGTAGGGTGTCCCTATAGCTTTGACATGAACCTGCTACTATTAACAGAAAAATTGAGAGAAATCATCAAGTTATTTATTTATTTGACTTAGTAGATGTAGAGTAGAAAGGTAAATTGTAGAGGAAAAGGTGTGAATATGGACCACCCTCATTTGCTTTTTATTTAAAGTTACTTTCGTTTAGAAAAATTCTAGATTTTGGCCCCTTCAGAAAATGTCACTAAAAATAATTTAAAAACAGGATAAAACAATGCAAAATGGTAGAAAATGTATTTATTCCATGAAAACCATTATTATTATTATTAATTTACAGAGCTGGCCAACATAACTGGCTCTTTCAGCCCCTAAAATCTAAGTGTGCTCAAATTTGGCACATAACACATTTCTTCAGTGAACAAAAGGTGCAAGTTGCATTGCTTGCTTCTGGTTTATCCTCACCATTGACATCTAGGTTGGTACCATCATCACTTTCCACGAGTGGGGGATCATCATAGTCTGATGATGCCTTTCTTTTTCTCACTCCTGCCCCTGGTAGGTCTCTTACCCCAGTAAAACTCAGGAATGTCTCATGTACCTTGCTGTTTTGCGTCCATGAGTAGTGGTTCTCTTCTTTATCTTGGGAGGAGGAAATATTCAAACGGTGAAATGTAGTTCCTGGAGAACATTGTGATATTTCAACAACCCCATTTAATGGAGCCCATATTTACAACAAGAAAGGGTGCCCATATTTACACCACCCCATCTAAGAAATAAGACGATTATCGGGCGTAACCTAAAAACGTGCGTGACTTAAGATGTGCTTCAAAAATTTGTTCAAGATCTCAACTTTCCGGATATCACTGTGCAAAAATTAAGCACAATAACTCACGCTGCATCGACCCTACTTGAAATAATAGTTCCAACTGCTCTCTGCTATCTTATATTAGCAAATGGCATCATATGCCGTCCTTGCCACCATGAATTTTTAAGGCTCCACAATTTCTTCCATCCTTAAGCAAATATTCTTTAGAGCTCTCTGTATAGCCTGCTATCTACAAAAAAAAAAAAAAATCAGTCCCGTAACAGGCCACAAGGGCCCAGAGGGGCAGATACTGTAGAGGTATCTGATTCTTGACCGTACGGCACACTAGGAAGATAGTGTGGTCAACACTATGCTCCGGCCGCCTGATTTTCCTCTTGCAGGGTGCCTGTTGCACGAAAAAGTCACGAAAATGTCACGAAATGAAAAATGGGGCACGAAAATCACGAAAAAATCACCAATTTGGAAGCCATGTCACGAAATTTTTCAATTCAAAGATTTCCCATCAAAGAGCTAAATTCAGCGAAGTTTTTGGAATTAATCTTTTTCCACTAAAACTGTGTACACTCTGGTGGACTGAAAACTCGCAGGTATTAGCTAGGGCTCATGTGATGATACCTGCCTTAAAGTTATTTATAGAAAATGCTATTGATGATCCTCCAGTTGGTAGGATTTCCACAGCTGTGCAGAACCATGTTCCGGTGGACGGATTCTGCTGGTTAACGAACTTGACCTTTCAAATTAGACGAACTATTATTGGACGAAATTTCATCAAAATCAGACCATTTTTGAGCCGGTGGGAGAGGAAAAAGATATATATATATATTTATATTTTTTTTTCTCAGCCATAGGAACCCTATAGTAGAGCCGTTTATTATTGAAGCGTGCCCCATATCTTTTGATACACTGCACACATGTCTTTAATATATATATATATATATATATATATATATATATATATATATATATATACACACACACACACATACAAATTTCAACAACCGTCATATTCGTGATCTGAGACATGAAATTTTCGTGTCGCCATTTCTGGATTGCGTCATGATGTCAACCTCATAAGCGCGTTTTCTCCTTCCGTAGGGAGGAACCCCACTTATGAGGTTAACCTCTTGACGTCTTGGATCACTGAAATTTCTGAGAAAATGTTCCATTCTTTTTGCCATTAACACTCAACCTCGAGCATCGGTGTCTTCATCGAGAAAGTAGGTTATAATAAAATTTACATTTTCGCTCTCGAACTGTAATGTTTGACACCACGCAAGTCAGTGGGACGGAATGCCTCGAAAAATAAAAGTTTCTAGTTTTTAGGGATTTTTCATCATTGGGTTTGCATTTTTAGCGCGGTTCCTCCCTCCCTACATAGGGAGGAACCCCGCTTATAAGGTTGACCTCATGACGCAATCCGGAAGTGCCGAATAGAATATATATATATATATATATTTGTCTGTTCGCGCCCTGGAGGCCTCAAAAATGGTCCGATTTTGATGAAATATTGTACATAAATCATTCCAATTTGAAAGGTCAATTTCGTTAACCAGCAGAACCCGCCTAGCGGACCATGTTTTTTTGGATCGAAAGTCTCCGACAAAAATCGTTCCGCTTATTTCATATGCTTGCAAGTACTCGTTTCATATGCTTCTTGGCCTAGGAAAACGAATGAAACCACTTTTAAGGCGATAGCTTTAACCATTTTCAAATAAAATTGGAAAACTAGTTGTTGAATAACGTTTTTGGTTTGGGTACTTAGAATTATGGGATTCAGCTGAAACATTTCTGCATGTTTTTATTCAATCAAAATTGATATGTTGAAATTTTGGTTACGTTTGGAGTTAAGGAAGGGTTAGAAGAAAATATTATATTAATAGACATGAAAAGTTTTGGTAACTTTGTATATTTTCATCAATATCTCGAAAACGGTTGAGAATTTTGCTAAGCTGAAGGTTACCATTTGAAAGCCTACTAAATACTCTACAAAAAAGGTCCTGAAAAAAATTTTGATTAGGCGATGTCAATCGGAGAAATAAGTGCTTAAATCTTTGAAGTAATTGATTTCGTTTATTCGATCGGTTCTTTTTGTATGTTTTTATTCCTTGTAACTAAAATAATAACTTATTTATTTTTTATAAATATGGCACAGGTCGAAATAATAGTACTCCATTTTATGTACTATTTTATTTTTGGCACGCCCTACATGTTTTGTGGCCTTTATGCCACCTCCTCAGGGGCCACTAAATCCCCATGTGTGGATAGCTCGCCACCCATACTTTTTCGACCTGTGCCATATTTATAAAAAATAAATAAATATACATAAATAAAGGTCAGAAATCGTGGAATTGAAAATAATAACTGTTTTTATTTTAGTCTTTCCAAATTAGACTAGGAATAAGAACAGAACCGCGCTTTGATGACGCAGTTCCTACAAGTCGGACTTTTTAATAGGTTGATACTATTTCGAAGGCATTTTTAACTTAAAGGATGCGTGCATGTCAATGCTCTCTGTGGCTCAACTGCCCCCGGGATTGATGATTCAATTGACCCCTTATGACTTTATTGTAATTATTAGTAAATGAAAAATTAATACAATATTATTTTGTTATTATTGAAGTTGGGAATTATAAAGTATGAGTGAAACTATTACAATGTGAACTTTATAATTTTATTAAAAAATGTAAAGATTATTAAATAATTTGTAGCGAGTCGAAAAGAAAGTTTGCATACCTAAAAATAAAAAAATCGGAGTTTTCCAAAATGTATTTTCCACAATGGTCCCAAATTTTGGGAATCAGGGTTTAATATATTAGAGTCTAATTTTAAGAGGATGATTCATTTTTTAACTTTTTCAATTTGTTTAAGTAGACTGGTTCAATTGCCCCGTGGCTCAATGACACACCTCTCCCCCTAATCTCTGATGCTGCGAAGAAAAGAATAAGACTTCCAAAAATGATTGCTTTGATGAAGACATCCATTATTTAGACATCGTCGTTCAAATTTCACAACCGCGTAAGTCGATTTTTAGCGAAATTGACTTATTGGTATATTTAGAATCCTTATTTTCTCCCAGACATAATGGTAATAAATATATTACTTCCGCGTAACCACGTGATCTCTCTTATCTATTTTAGGCCATTCAGACAAGTTGCAAATTAAGTTAATAATAAGTTGCAAGTTATTATTATTATTGGTTTTACGCATCGCATCTTTGACGAATTGCATTTTTCCAAGTTACAGATCATTACTGTTTTATTGCTCTCCTGAAAAGTTACGAAAATTGACACGCGGTTGTGAAATTTGAGTGACGATATATTTTTATTGTTCTTAATTCATATTAAAAAATAAAATTTGTTATTCTTTATTCATATTCGGAGGCCCGGTGGTCGTGATTGTTAAGGTGTGAGCAGTAAACACTCCATGCCAAGGGTCGTGGGTTCGATTCCCGCTATGAGGTAGCGGCTTTTCTTTAGAAAGAAAGAAAAGGTATCAGCCCTATCCTGGCTAGAAAAGGGTGGAAACCTATTGATAACCCGTCCACTTCTTAATTATTAATAATGGACTTTCGGCGTTAATAGCGAAATTGTTAATGCTCCGTTAAACACACGAAAAAAAATAATGGACGTTAAAATTTAAATTTATTAATATTCAGAGGATGTCATGGAGACTTAAATGTTGTTAAAGTCACACGGTGAGACTGTTTTGCAACTCCAGTTGCAAACCAGTTGGTTGCAGTTCGTTGTACGAGACCAAGTGGTGTTTAGCCGGTTTTTTAACAGCCATATAGTGCCAATCTTTCAAATAATTTAAAACTGAAGGCCGCTTTTGACTAATTTTACGTATTTTTATATATTAAAGCTTTTTAATACATAATTGTAAAATTAAATCCAAACTTTACCATATCATATATTTTAAACACATTTCAGTTTTATTATCTTAATTACAAAGCTTATTTAAAAAGAATTGTTTGCATTAATAATTTGTTGAAATTAGTTCATTTTAGAATATTTGTCTAAAAATAAATGACATTGTACTCAAAATATTTTAGGTGACTGGCAGCTTAAATAAAACATAAATATTATCAGCAATTTTCATATTTATGAATGTTAAACTATGAGTGTTTGGAAATTTTAAAGAAATGTGTTAGAGGTACTGGAATAACATTTCATTGCTTCTAAACATTTTATCTCCGGATAGGATTTAATACTCCCTATTGGTGTTGTTGGATTCAGAGCACATATTACATCAGCGAATGGTACATAAGTACAACGTATGTATTACATGTCATTTTAAAGGACGTATAAAGAACTAAAAATTTACCCCATCTTGTTTCTACCGTAAACAGGAGTGGAGCTATCGTCGTGTCTTCACGTTTTAAATTAATGTAACTATCCTCTTTAACATATCGTCCCTGCCATGTCAAACTAACGATTTCATATTCGTTATCGCAGCAAAATAGGAACGAACATATTTTATCCATTGACGAAATAATATATTAAAAAATGGTCTTATTCGATGCTTTATTTAAGGCATTAAAGGCTATTCTATGTAAAGGTTAGAGCTGCAACGATTTGCGACAAGCCGTTTTGCCCGCAATCCAAGAGTTCCAAAGTCCCGAATCTAAAAAAGAGAATTTGCATATTCGATAGTTTGACATGGCCGGGACGATATGATGTACATTTTATACAGTTTTATTAATTGTTTTAAATGTATGTAGCAGAAGTAACAGATGAGAAGAAGTTGTCCTCTGCCGGCTGAGGATAGGCCATTCCCTACTGACTCACTCATACCTTCTGACACGACAAGACAGACCAATATGCCAGTACTGCAATACAGCAGTTACTGTTAAACACTTACTGACAGACTGCAGACTCAGGCAAAACACTGACTTATCACCAAACATGCAAGAATTACTTTCAGATGACAGCAGACATATTACAGACATATTCCAATTTCTTTCTAACATAAAAATTCTGGATAAAATCTAGTCACTTTTTTTTTTTCTCACCAGTTTTAATTGTTTATTCTGTTATATATAATATTATTTTTTTATTTGTCTATATATTTTTTTCTTATTTTTGCCTTTTCTCCCCCATTTTTTTCCTTCCCCGCTTTTTATTTCTAGAAGTAAATATCACTGAGTGAGACACTGAAATATCAACACATAATTAAGTTACTTCTCTCAGCTATTAAGTACTACTTTACTTACGACTCGTACTTTTTATTTGTTTTACTATTATACTTATTGACTATACTATTGACTTTCTTCTACTTACCTCAATTATTTATAGCCGCAGTTTCGTCTCCTGAGTTGCGATAAACTTAATTAATAAATAAATGTATATAAAATTGTGAGTTTATAGATATCACGGTAATCCGTTTAAGTTACAAATGATTTTAAGCTAAAACTTAAGGCTTTCTCTTATTAAGTGAAATTATTTTCTTTTTAATGGGGGACGAAATTTGTACTTCAAGTCACGAAATTGGCTTTCACTAAAGTAGTATTCACCCTGTCTTGGCTGCTTCGACTGCTAGAGTCATTAGCACCCAAGGTACCCATTATTAATTAAATTAATTAAAGGCTGGGTGAGCCTAGGGACGATCTGGGACACCAAATCCAACCTTCGAACGGCAGCACTAGAAGAAAAAATCTTTAGTGCGTGCTCGGGTTTTGAACCTGGTCCTCCAGTTCATTAGTCGAGTGCTCTACCACTGAGCTAACCTCGCCCCCCCAGCCTGCTATCTATAGATATCAATTGTCCCAAATATATTGCTTCTGACAATTTCTATTTCTTAGTATTTTTCTTTTAGACTGAGAGCTGGCAACGCACTTTTCATGAAGTGTTTTATGCACCCTGAAATTTTGCTATAATGTACCTCTTAGGTAGATAAGAAGGTAAATATGTGTTTCCTGGACATACCTTGGAACACCAGGTACTGCGCATAGGGGAAAGGTGCAAAACAATATTGCCTAAAAGTAGAGTTTTATTCAGAATCCAACTATTATTAATGAAAAAAATGGCAAATTAAGGCAATTTTCAAATTAATAATAAATAAGGCAGGTACTTTTAAGCGGGTTAAAATGATAATAATAAAAAAAACTAAGTACCTAGTTTTTATTTTTAATATTAAATTAAGTGCTTTATTCACGCTGCGATTTAAACAGCGTCTTCAGTAAACATATTTGAAAATAATTACAAAAGGGCAGACACTTTTGTGGGGTATAATTATCAGGAAACATAAAAATAAATGTTGAATATGATAGAATGCAATACACTGCGCGTCACCGTAAGAGTGAATGACAGCACCGCACAGTTGTGGTTATTCTCTGCGCTCTCATTGGTTCTTGCTCATACGATCTTGTACAGCTGTCCCGGTTTAAATGGCAGCGCGAATAAAACTCATTTAATATGAGAATAAAAACAACTAAGTTTTTTTTGTTTTGTTTTTTTTTACAAGTTATACCCCTTAAAAGTGCCTGCCATATTTATTAATCATTGTAAAATTGTCTTAATTTTACATTAATGATAGTTGGCTTCTGATTAAAACTCTATTTTTCGGAAATATTGTTTTGCACCTTTTCCCTATGCGCAGTACCTGGTGTTCCAAGGTATATCCAGGAAACACATACATACCTTCTTATCTACCAAAGAGGTATATTGTAGCAAAATTTCAAGGTGCATAAAACACTTCATGAAAAGTGCGTTGCCAGCTCTCGGACTATTTAATGATATTGACATTGGCTTTAGACAGGAGTTTTTGTTACTTTTATTCTATTTTTTAAAGTTAGTGAGTCATATTTTTTGCTTGAATTTAGTTTATCAGCTATTATCTTGAATAATTCCTCTTGTTTGGTTGCTATCAACACCTCATCATCAGGTAATTTGAGGTTATTCAGAAAGGTCCCATTCACTGATTTTCCTCAATGGTCTCAGTTAAACTCTCGGAATATCATATCTAAAACATCATTGAAAAGGTCAGGTGACCACTGTATTTTTTCCTGTTGGATTGTGTTTAAATTTTGAGAGATATGAATTATCCCCTACTCATTTTTATATCCTAGTTTCGATAATAATGGGTAAATGACTTGCATTTTGAAGGCATGATTGATATGGGCAGTAGTTTTCCATTTTATTTCTAACGCCAAGGAGTGGTTGGGATTCGGCTAAGAGAAAACATCAGGTTTTAAGAAAAATCAAACGTTTCGATATGTTCTTTGGCAGCCTCCTTCAGCTAAAAAATAAATACTTAATTTAAAAAAAATTACTAACAAGACAAATTAAACAATTTTTTTATACATCAGGGCAATATATTACGATTTTTTTTTTTTTTTTTTTTTTTTTTTTTTTTTTTTTTTTTTTTTTTTTTTTTTTTTTTTAAGTTCCTATTAGGTCACAGGGTTATAAAAACAAAGGTTTTTATATGAAAAAATTGATCGGCATCAACAAATTGGCACCATAATGCACAGAAAACTTACAGCAGCAGAAAAGTTTTCACCACAAAACTTGATATATATAGCAAGTTATATTGCTATACCCCTAGCAAACGATTAAACGATACCGGCTGTATTTTTTTAAAAAGGGTCTCACCGTGTTTCCACATGAAATCTGCACTGGCGACTTTCTTGACTTTGATGCCATTATTTTATTTCTAGTTCCTAGAAATAATTTTTCGCCAATTATCAAACCTCTAACTATACTCGTTTTGGAGGAATAAGGCTTGAAACCCCAAACTTCAATGTCGTTTTTGTATGAAACTATACTAGATATTTAAATGAAATTAATGTGAATTGAAGCTATTGATTAGGTGTACCTTGCGTATTTTTTTCATAATTTTCGGACCACTTATAAGACAAGAAAAAAAAATTGTGAAGATTTTGAGGGCGGTTTTCCTTAACTACCCTTCCAAGTACACCTACCAAAAAAATAAGTTAAAATCAGCAATTCCTCAACTATTATCTGTAAAAGTTTCATAGATGTGTGAAAGGTGCATCATACATAAAAATTACAAAAACCCTACAGCGATAGCTAAACACCAAAAACCAGATGCATCGAAAATATATGCATATGTTGTTTATATGAATTTAACTTATATTGAGTTAATTAATTATTTTATTTTATATTGAGCTAATAATTTAAACTGTGTGAATAAGTATATGTACCTGTGATAAGTATATGATGTATTAAATGTTATAATTTCAATATTGTCGTTGTATATATGTTATGGTTTTATTGGGTGAGTCGCCTTTGTTGCGAGAGCTCAAGAATAAATAAATAATAAACAAAAAAATCGAAAATATCTCAAGCTACTCTTAGGACGTTTTTGTTATTTAAATATGAACCCTCAGATTGCTCAGTACATAATCTGTATTATACAGATCGAAAAACTATTGTCTTATTGCAAGCCACTAAAATAATAAATACTAAAAATCTTCATTTTCTACAAAAGATAATTAATCATAATCACTATTTTCCTCAGTAGTTTTGGTATCACTTGTAACTTCGAATAAATGTGTTAATATTTGTGCGGGTTTAATTTTTTTCTATTCGTAACGACTAAGTGATAGGAAATAAATTATCGAGGCTACCTGTGAACAGCAACCTATGGTCTTTTTTCCATTAGCGTAATCACACGTATATCTTTTTATGTCCTTGTAATTGCATTTAAAAAAAAGTAAAAAAAAAAAATGTTTCACTAGAGAAACATCCCATGTCTCTATTATATTCAAACAAGTACAATGAAAAACAAAACGAAGGTATTGCGTCACTTAGTAAACTGTAAAGAACGAATAATATGTAGTGAATGAATATGTAACATTATGTAATCCGATTTATAACTAATTGATCAACCAAATGTATACCTACGAATAATACCATTTGTTTATAGATGTATATATGTAATATTGTAACTGATGTATATATGCAATAACTGTTTGGAGTGAAACACCTTAGATGCACAAGGATGCTCATAAATAAATATTAAAAAAAAAATCGTATTCAATGAAACATTCCATATTTCTTGCTATTAAAGTGCCGATAACGAACTTTAATCCTTAATATGTTGCCATTTTCTTATAAGTACTTAACATGAATATCGTTTTTATTGCCGTCTAATAGAACAGCGAGGTAACGTTTGTTCCAGTTTCATCTCATGTTACAAATCTTAGCAAAACTGTAAGGGAAAATAGTGATTAAGATTAATTATCTTTTGTAGAAAGTGAAGATTTTTAGTATTAATTATTTTAGTGCCTTGCAATAAGACAATAGTTTTTCATTCTTTATAATACAGATAATGTACTCAGCAATGTGAGGGTTCATATTTAAATAACAAAAACGTCCTAAGAGTAGCTTGAGATATTTTCGATGCATCTGGTTTTTAGCGTTTAGCTATTGACGTAGGGTTTTTGTAATTTTTATGTATGATGCACCTTTCACACATCTATGAAAATTTTACGGATAATAGTTGAGAAATTGCTGATTTTACATTATTTTTTTGGTAGGTGTACTTGGAGGGGTAGTTAAGGAAAACCGCCCTTGAAATCTTCACAATTTTTTTTCTTATCTTATAAGTGGTTCGAAAATTATGAAAAAAAATACTCAAGGTACACCTAATCAATAGCTTCAATTCACATTAATTTCATTTAAATGTCTATTACAGTTTCATAGAAAAACGACATTGAAGTTAGAGGTTTGATAATTGACGAAAAATTATTTCTAGGAACTAGAAATAATATAATGGCATCAAAGTCAAGAAAGACGCTAGTGCAGATTTCATGTGGAAACACAGTGAGACCCTTTCAATGAAACTCGTTAAATGTTGTGTATATCTAAAGAGAAAGTTTTTTTTTTTTTTTTTTTTTTTTTTTTTGTACCTAAGTCTACTAGAAACCCAACCAGTCTCCTACCTCTCCACCGAGCCCTGTTTTAATTCAATTTTCAATTTTAATATTTGGTCTTAACCCTCCGTCGACCACTTGAGAGAGAGTTACACCGTCGCCCACATGGGGTCCACCAGGACCTACATTTGTCGTAGTAACGTGCTAATAGTCCATAAGACTACCTTGAAAAAAATCAATCAATTTATAGGTGTCTGTGAAGATACCCTCTAAATATGGAGTCTCAGGTTCCAAAATTGTGGTTGTCGGATTTGAAATTGCATTTCAGGAAGACAATAAGACAGGAAAACGGAATAATAGTCTCTGGTATGTTTAATACCTTTCTATATTTGAACAAAAGAAGGAACTTGAGTTAACAAAGAACTTTTTTTTTTCTTTTCTTTTTTTTTTTTGAGAAACTATTATTTCATAATCCTCACATTACTTAACCTCCTTCTCATATGTGGCTCAGCAAAGCTGTATGCAAGATATTTTTAAAAAATCTTGTCGAAATCATTTTTTTTTCCTGCTAAGATGTATAAAACTCAGCTGTTAACTCCCATTATGTCAAGCATCGCATAGAAATGTATCATTAGCCAATGACAAGAGTACCTCTTTGTTGCATAAGTGTGAGACAGTCTAATTAAACAATCAACTCCTCCTTTCGTCAGATTGTAAAATTCGAGGAATTCAGTTGTATCTTGATAGCAGTTACTACCATAATGCAAACTAATGAAAATGGAAAAAGAAAATATATGTAAATATAATAATTTTTTTTTTTTTTTTTTTTTTTACAAAATTTGGTAAGAGAAAGGTTCATTTTCGATATTGTAAATGTCCAAGGTAGATTTGAAGCGGAAAAGCTGTTGATAATATTTTGAGTGTCAATGCTTAGTTCGGTGATGGTCTAAGTAGTTCTGATGGTGAAGGGCTTTCTATTGTATGGATAGGTGCAATTGGGGTTGCAATTCAGATATTGGTTGAGTGGATGGACTGTGATGGCTTTTATTTCGATGAAATTTGTGGGGAGTATTTGTTGCACAAAGGCTGTTTACTGGGCTTGATCGATAAGCACCCGTTGAAATACGGATTCCATTGTGGTGAACAGCATCTGGCATTTTTAATGTTCGAGGTGACACGGAGCTGTAAACTGTGCATCCATAATCAAGGCTAGAGCGAATGTAACTTCTGTATAGCATCAGCATGGTTTTTCGGTCAGCTCCCCAAGAGTTGGTAGTCATGTTTTTGATAATGTTCGTTTTCTTTGGCATGTTGATTTAAGAGATTTTATTCGCTTTATACAAGTTAAAGATTTATCAAAGTCAACTGTTTATATCCATTATATTTTTGTTTTCACTCAATGCAAAAAACTTGTAGAGTAAAAATTGATATTTACCAGAAAAAACTTTTTGTAGATTACCTTGTTCATTTCCTGTAGTCATTTGAAGATTTCGACTCTCTCTCTTAAAAACCTCCTTGGCCAAATGCAGCATTTGCCGTATGGACCAAACCTCCACATGTTTAGCCAATGCGGAAGTTTTTGTGCATCCGCCTATAGTACGCTGAGTGCTCACCGATCCTGGTAGCCACCCTGTTACTTGTCTGCCCGTTGTACACCATCTTGCAGACATATAGCACAAGGCAAACAATTTCGTTTTATATCTGTGTGCAACATGATCTTCTCTTCAAACTTCCTGTGATCGTGATTTTAGCATGATTCTGCTAGTAGTTTCTCATTTGAGATTATGAAAACCTCAATGCTCAATAATTGAATAATCATTTTGTCGCTTCAACTTTTCATTTATTCCCCTGCCTACAATAAAAAACAAGCATTGATTAGGAAGACACTTAGGGAATAACAGTGATACAGGCTCAAGTGAACTGGAGGAGAGGCTATAACAATTTTGAGAAAATATGGAGTTCATATATTAAGTAACCTTTCATATGTAAACATTGAGAAGTAACTCCCTTGATACGAATGAATTTTCAGTAAACAATTTTTGGGAGTTAAGTTAAGAAAGTGTAGACTCTCAAACTGCTTAGTAATTTAATTTTATGTAGTAAAAATGTATTTACTTTATTCAAATTATAACTGAACTCCATTTTCCTTTTGTTGTTTTATATTTATATTTATATGTATATATATATATATATATATATATATACATACATACATACATACATACATACATACATACATATATATATATATATATATATATATATATATATATATATATACATATATATATACATATATATATATACATATATATATATATACACACACATATATATACATATATATATATATATATATATATATACACATATGTGCATATATGTACGTATGTACAGGGTGGTCCCGAAAGAAATCACCATACTTGGGGAGTTTGTACGCTGACTAAAGTGTAGTTGAATGCTATCAAGAAAATTTTTACTTGCATTGTACTTGTTTCCCTAGATATAGGCGTTTCCGTATTTTCTTGTCTAAACGCTTGTTTTTGACCATTTTTGCGGTGTTTGTCGTTCACAGCCTTAGGGAAAATTTAATTCTGGTGACATTTTCAAAATCTACATCAAATTTCCTACAAGATCTCAAGTATCGTGTGTAGGTTGTTGGTGTCTGTGCCTTCAGCATGGGGGAGGCCACTTTGAGCAATTTTTCTAAAATTTCAAACTTTTTTCTCATTTAGTGAATATTATTTTCTAATTTCCAAAAGTTCTTTTCACTTTATTTCATGTGGTTTTGTTATGATTTATGAAGTAGTAATTTTGTTTTAATTGCTGCATTTCATTATATTAATCATTAAACGCCAACATAATTGTTTATTAATTATTTTGTTTTAATTGACCACAATTTACCCATGCAACTTTTCTGAGAGTCCCATCTACCTAACCTACCTAACTAAAAAAATGTTCGTGCGGTGTGTGGAACATTAAAAATGAAAAACCTTTATTTCGGGATGAGTCATTTGTTTGTTTGGATGGCTGCTGTGAATTTGGCATGAGCAGTTTTTGCACAAGACACTTGAGATCTCATAGAAAATTTTGAAAATGCATCAGATTTAAATTTTACCTATGGCATGAACGACAAATAGTGCAAAAATGATCAAAAACTAAGTTAAGACAAAAAAAAAAAAAAAAAAACACTGAAACGCCTATATCTAGGGAATAATAAGTCAAAATTTGTCCTTGGTGGCTCATGATTATACAGAAGAAGATTATTCAATTTTTAGAATTTAGTCCAAGATTTAAAAACCGAAATGGTCTGAATCATGTAAAGCAGATTGCAATAAATTGTATCTGCATTCTAATTGTATTTTTATTGACCTTCTGTCTGGCATTTATTTGATTAAAGAAATAAAATTTAGGCCATTAAAAGAAATTAATTTGGATCACGAAAAGATATTGATTAATTCATATTGAGTAAATGTCTGGAGTATAATACATTCTCCAAAGAAGAACTGAGGGCTCATAAATACCATTCGATAATGTTAGTGAATTTATTTTACTTGCTTCATGCTGACTTGTTTTAAAAATAGTTTGCAGGCTTCATCTACTATATATTTGTCAAATACCACTCACTCACTCACTCATTCACTCATCTATCAACGCCCAGCCCAAACCGCTCGACAGAAAATTTTGAAATTTTGCATGGACACTCCCTATATAACATAGGCGCTCCCTAAGAAAGGATTTTTTGATATTCGTATTTTTAAGCATTTTTAGGGGGGTTTAAAGTTTGAGTTGGTTAGAGAAGGCAAGCCTAGGCAGCCTGCGTTGCTAGGACGATAAAGAACTGCTGTTACCGTACATTATCTATCTCATAGTTTTATTTCTAATTGAGGTTAATTTCAACTATGATGGCAGACCTTGAATTACTAGAAATTAACTGTCCCTCATTGAGTTTTAATTGCGTTTCTTTTCTGCCTGTCCCTGTCAAATAGGCTTGCCATATTTTTGGAGAGTTAAACCGAGACACATTAATATGGGATGGGCATACCAGGGGGGGGGGGATAAAAAGAGTACAAATTATAAGCAAAATGGTTGGTGAGTTTTAAGCCTAGCAACTAACGGGAAGGGGGAATCCTAAACTCTTAGTCTACCCAAACCTTAAAAATAAGAACGGAACTTTTTTTGCTACTTGATTTTCTTAAAACAATCTCTCAACCAAATAGTAGTGTCTGGCAGCTGGCAGCGCTGTGCAGGTAGTTCCAGCGTTTTACAGTTAGATTACTTCTGATTTCTTTGACACTGTGAGCAGTAGTAAAAATGTTAATTGTAGAAAAGTAACTGATTTAAAAAAAGATTCTTATAAACATGAATTCATTACTTTTTACATCTTACAGCCTTTTCCGGGACATTGATAAAACTGGGCGGGACACCGAAACAATTTCAAAATACCGGGACAGTCCCGGTCAAACCGTGATGTATGGCATATCCTTAGGTTTTCCAGGCGAGGTAATAATATCCGGAACCCTTGCACAGCCTCCTCGCCTATAACCTTGGTAATACTCGTAAATATATTGGGTTTTACCATATGACTTCTTGGAAACATAAAATTTTAAATTTTAACGCCCATTGAATAAAATATAGTATGGCGGGAACCGTGCTGTAATAAACTGCACAGAATTTTATAGCAACGTAATTTTAATGAAACATTATTTAACGCAATAAAATAACTACTTATCTGCCGTGACGATGCACGGGTATTCAGCTAGTAAATTTATATTTTTCCTGTACTCATTCACAAATAATCGATGGATTCCTGTGGTTATCAGCATAATTGATACCTCATTTCAAAATTATCTCATAATGTAAAAAAATATCACTATCTTTTATTCACTCAGTAGTCTTTCAATTGTCCAGAAATATACAGGATTTAAATTAGAATCTTAAGCGTATATTTCTTTAAACTCCTATTAATTTATTAGTACAGTCTCTCTCTCTCTCTCTCTCTCTCTCTCTCTCTCTCTCTCTCTCTCTCTCTCTCTCTCTCTCCCCCTCTCTCTCTCTCTCTCTCCCCCCCCTCTCTCTCCCCCCCCTCTCTCTCCCCCTCTCCCCCCCTCTCTCTCCCCCTCTCTCTCTCCCTCTCTCTCTACCTCTCTCTCCCTCTCTCACTCTCCCTCTCTCTCTCCCTCTCCCTCTCTCTCTCTAATAAATATATATATATATATATATATATATATATATATATATATATATAATATACATAATATTTTTCTTTTCTTTTAATTTTATAATAAAGTTATTCTATTTGTTGCAGGGTTCAAATTAAAGACAAGCAATTCTGCCAAGGCGGTTGTCAAGCTATTGCAGACACTGGTACTAGCCTCATTGCTGGCCCATCAGAAGAAGTAACAGCTATAAATCAAATGATAGGTGGAACACCTATTACTGGCGGTGAATACATGGTATGAATGATAAATATGATCTCAAGCCCATACCTAAAAGTCCTGAATCGTTACTTAAACACATTATAAACTCACTTAGTCATATATTAAATATATCAATGTTTTATATACGACAAACTTAAATTAGCTATTTATTGAAAAACGGAATTGTTTCTGAAGTAAACTAGAACAATTAATTCATCCTGAATAAATGTCTGGAGTATAGTTTGGTCTCCAAAGAATAATATAGGGGTTCATAAACAACTCTCGATAATGATAGCAAATTTACTTTACTTGTTTCTTGATGGCTTGTTTTAGAATTAGTATTTTTGTGCTATATCCCACATTTCCTACCAGTGCTGTTTGATTGTCTTCAGTAATGGTAAGGTGAGCTCACTTACCGCAGGAGAGGTTGGTGTTTTAGCCAGTAGATCAAGAGCGAAGTTCACTGTCCTGTAGCCCCCTATGTTCTGGAGACAAGGTGAACAGTCTTCCCTAAACTGTATATCATGGTTGTGTACCACAACAGCTGTACTTGTTAAGGATGTTCAGCGCTTTTGGTGTCAGTACAGATAACTATGTTGATCTCGGGAATTGTCATTGCATGATACAGTGAATGAATGAAAAGTTGTATTCTTATTCCGGGACACAAGTCCCATAGGAATAATTTTAAAATTACAAAATAATTGTGACTTTTACGTATAAACTTAAAAACTAATAAATGCTATCAGTATCAGTATATAGTGTACAGCTTCAATATAGACTAGGGGTTGGGTAAAACTTGGAGGGCTAGAAGGTGGTGGAAGAGTCGGGGTTTAAGGTTTCTAGGTTGGTAGAATGGCGGACAGACAGAGGTAAGGAATTCCATAGCGAGGTGGCACGGGTGACGAATGATTTTTCAAATATTGCTGTTCGGTGGGAAGGAATATAAAGATCGGAAGGACGAGATCGGGTATTACGGGAGTGAACCGATTATATCAGTGCTGCTAACAGAGCAAACAGTTCTGCTGAATAAATATTACTGATGAAATGCTATCTAAACTGATATGCTGTTTGCCGATTTATATAAGCGAAAGAACACAAGACTCCAGTGTGAGATCCATCAGTTTTATAATTGTCCTGTTAGAGGGAAGTTATTTCCTCCCTTCCTCTGCAATATCTTAATATTTCGAAATCCGGAGTACCAGTTAACTAACCATCGTCACAGCAAAAGGGGTGTGAGGAAGAAGAAGTGACGTACTTCTCTCATCCTGTCTCTATCCTGGTATTCATTATGCTTCATCATTCCTTCTACTAAGGAAGGATCTGTTATTTATAGAGGTTAAATCCATGGGTTGGGAAAATGAGCTCTCGAATAGATATTTGAGCAAACTTTTTTGTCTTCGATGAACGGTGCTTTTTAAAATGTTTAAATCCCAGAAAAAAATAGTAAAAAAGGCAAAAAAAGGCATTAAATCTTAAAATAGCCAAAATAGGCAAAAAAGGCAAAATAAAAATTGTCTTTACACTTCCTAAATGCACTGAAACATATTTATTTCTATCTGATTCTTCAATATATCCATTCAGATAAAAAAAGGCATTTTGCCTAACTTCCGGGCTCTACTTATTACTACATACTAATGCCTGGTAAACTTTCAAAAGTGAGAGGGGATCTGTTCCCCAGGATATTTTACAGAGCACTTTTAGAATTTTTAACTGGTCGTCTTCTGAGTTTACTTATGTGTCACAAAGACGACACAGTGACACAGCACTGTTGTGTTCAGTTGCTTGTCAAATATCACTGAGAGGAACTGGACTTGATCAACAAACAATGAGGTACAAGCTCATTTTATCTCATCTCTCTCAAGTCGAGGAAACAGTTTTTTTTTTTATATTTTTCTTTTTCAAGGGCTTAAATGCCTCCTAAACTAATCAAAAATGATATCCAGGAGTGTTAATGTGCCGGAACAGTTTACACAGTTTTAAAACATGCCAAAAATTCGATTTTTTAACTAAAGTCCCGATGCAATCCAAAACTAAAAACTTTTTTTTTTTATCTTACCTACAAGAATTTTTTTTTTTTTACTTTGATTTTTTTATTGGTTTTTACATCTTGTTTATAAATACTTCTGGTAATATGATGTTTGTAACAATATGAGGGCTCTGTGGATTCTGTAGTAAAATAAAGATGATAAAAGTACCTACAATTTATGTCTCTAAACATTTTTTCGTACATCGCACGGTTGCCACGAAAAAGAGTGTTGAAATTTGGGAAAAATCAGTAATTTTTGTAAAAAGCAAAAAATAGTGAATGAATCACTGCAATTTCCCCCTTTAGTGAATGAATTCATCTGCAGCGCCTTCCCTTTTTGCGTACTTACCTGTAAAATTATAGAAGCCCTTTGATTGGACTGTTGTGAATCCTTGCACCCGTATTGACATCCTCTATTTCCTGAATGAAATCTTTTCAGGATTGTCTCTTAGACGTTCTTGTGAGCATATTTTACTCTGTTAATGCTATAATTCTGCTATCTTCCATTCCTCTCTTTGGCCTATTAAAGAGCCTCCTCATTCTTTTCCTTGCTTCTTCCAGGGTTTTGTTCCACCAAGGAACACCTTAATGCGTACTTTTCCTCGTGCTCTTGCAGTTATCTTCATAAGCTTGCATAATGGTCTTTGTGATCTTATCAATCATAAGGTCAATCTCAAGTGGGTTTGTTGCCGAATATGGGCAGCTCTTCAAACCCTGCTCCAGATCCAGCAAGTAATTTTCCCAGTTCATGTTGTTGGGTTCCTATATGTAAGGCTCTCCGTTGGCCTACCTTCTATGTTAAACCTAATATTTGTGGTCTGAACCTAAACATTTATGTGAAACATGCCAATATGTTAAATTAAAATGTGCCAGTCCCTCCATTATCAACGTCAGATCCAAGACCTCACGTCTATTTCTAGTCTCAAATGTAAGCGTATTTCCCGCATTTTTAACCTAATGTTATTGATAATTAAAAACTCTAAAAGGGACTCACCTGTAATGTTGGTGTCACTATTCCCCATATTTGACGATGGGCATTGGCATTGGTTCCAATCACCACAGCCTTCCTCTCCATCCTTAAAATGTTTTAAGCTTTTCTAGGCTTGTGGTTGGGATGTCCTGGTTTCCTGGCAAGTAGATATATGAGATTATCAATTCCCTTCCATTGACCTCTATTTCCAATGCAATAGACACACGAGAAAATAAGAATCTAAAAAATAAGAATCTAAATTTTGGTTAAATTAGAATTAACCAAAATGCATGCTCTAGGGTTATTGTCATCTTATTTAAAAATCTTGTAACCTTTAAGCCCCAGGCTCATAATTCTATTGTTATGTACCCATGGTTCTTGGATTAAAACAATATCTATTTTGTGACTGACCACATACTGCTGCAGAGCTTCAGAGGCAGCCTTGGAGTGGTGTACCTGGAGCAGGCGGACCATCAGTTTTGTGTCAAGGGGAAAGGCAAGTTTGCCCTCATCCTGGGCCGTATTGCCTTCAGTCCTGACGTCCGCGCCCTGCGCTGGGGAGGCCTCGGTCCTTCCACCCTTAGTGGGGATCACCGAGAGTTGCTTTGGCAGGCATTCTCTCAAGGCAGAGCACAACTTCCATGGATTGGTCAGGCTTCTCCCCCCCCCCCCCCCATTGCCAGCTGCAGGCCTCTGAACACCCTTCTGAGGATCCTCTACCTCCATTTTATCAGGGTCCTCTTCCTTCTTCCTAGATGACCACCCTCAGGCAGCACTGAAGCTCAGCTTCTCCATTTTGGGCCTTTTCCTCACACTCTTATCAGGCGAGGGAGGAAGCTCTGACTTTTCCCTGTCTTTGAGTCAGAAACCTCTTTCGAGGGCCCTACATTGGTCCCGATCCGATAGCCACCGACTGTCCGAGGAAAAACAAACACATGCATCTCAATGGAGGTACCTACATTGGTCCTGACCTGATCTGATCTGATCTGATGAAGACCGATTCTCGGCAGTTAAAATTTGGTTGTTTCTAGACCGATTTCAAGTGATCAACACAAAATGGCGCCAAACGACATATTGTGTTTCAAAAGCGTCTACAGCATCTACATCTTAACCGATTTCAATGAGTTTGTTTAAAATGAAAGCCAATAAAATTTAGATCAACTTTGTCAATTCACATTTTTGGTTTTTGTTTCCCTTGTTTATTAAATTACGTGAAATGTTTATAACCATCCAATGTTTATAACCTTCCAATGCTTATAACCTTCTAGCTACCTTTCTTATAAATAATTTTAAAATATGAATCCTAATCCTTCTCTTATCGTAGTGTCACAGTTAAAAATTAACTGTTACACTAAGAATTTTTTTTTCTGGACTGATATACCAGACTTTGGGCCGCCTAGCAGGGGAAAGAAGCCCGAGCTTGGCCAGCCATGTAGGGTAAAGTCAGCTTTTAAAGGATCGGACACAACCTTTAATCTCAACATGAAAAACTCTATTAAGCTTATTATTCAAAGATAATTGCAACAAAATGACGAGGGTTCTGATGATGTATCCCAAAATGTTTCTATTTGAGAAACACCTGGAACTAGTGGAATGCAAAGTATGAGAGAATTATCTTCTGACAAAATATCGTGTGACAAAAGTATTCAGCACATGAGGCACTCTAGGCGCTAGGCTATCCCCAACCACCGCAAAATCTAGCCTTACAGCCTAAAGGTTAAGCAAGGGCTGTGTGCGACCAATACAATGTAAGAAAGTTGGGGTTGTCTCGTTTGTTTGTGCAATAAATAATGAAAAAGTTTACAAGCAGATCAGTGGACTACAAAAAACATACAATTAGAAAACTTACAGTGCAGAAATCCTGTGAAATCATGCTGAGAGCTGCAAAAAAAAAAAAAAAAAAACAACTTAAACCCTTTCTCTACCGTTGACTTGTACATCAGTCAAGAGTGGTAGGGTCCACCATTGACTTGTGTAGAAGTCGAAAGAAGAGGGGACCCACATATCATCACACTTGTGCTGCAGTCGAGAGTTCCACGTATCTCTCGCATTCTTTATCTTCTCATTTCTCAACTTTAGAGCTATCTAGTGTTACTGTATTGTACTTCTAGTATTCCTGCATATTACTAGATAGCATTTGAATGAAGTTTTTGGTTGTTTTCAGTCGAATTAGAACTCGTTGCCGCCTCCGCCCATTTACTCTGTCAGCCCTCGTCAAATTACCGTTTGTTTTTATACCTTCTTACATTCCCAACAGCTTGTTCTTGCAAAATTAGTTCACTTTTAGACCTGAAGTGTTACGATCTTATATTTGTGTTCTGTTAAATTTAGAAAATCCGTTTATTTTCTTTTTTTTAATGCACATCTTTATTTTTTTTAAATATTTAATTGATAATTTTAATATATTACATATTTAATTAAATAATTAATTAAATTAACTGTGAATATTTATAATAATCCCTTTGTTTTTTAAAAGAAGTTTTATACATAAAAAACAAAGAAGTTTTTAACTCCGCCGATTTACAAAGTCACGGATCTAAAACAAAGATGGGAAACTTATTTGCTGTAGTTATTGAGTATATAATCCCCTTGCTTATTATTCATAAAATAAATATGGCGAGGAAATCGCTGAAATTCGAGGCGCTGTGACCGAGAGTGGCAAAAACATCTCGTACAGGGGGCCAACGCCCTCTGCGTGTATCCCGTACAGGAGAACACATCTCCTTGTGGCTCTTTACGTATGGAAAGGGTTAATAAACTAGCTAATAAAACATAACAAACCCACAGAAATCGACCATAAGGAGACTAACAAGCACATAAAATCAATGCCCAGGAGACTTCAAGCTGCCATAAATGTATCCAACAAAGTGTTGATGAAAATATTTTAGTAGAACTTTTATTTCCGCCTGTTAGCTGTGTGAATATTTTGTTTTGCCTATACAATTTTCAAAATTTATCTTCAAGAAATTTGACGTTATTAATTTCTGCTCAGTATAAAATTAACGTCAAATGCTGTTTATTACAATGATCTGTTGGTATTTTGCTTTAAATATATATATATATATATATATATATATATATATATATATATCTACATATATATCTACACATTTTGGCTAAACAATTCAGTATATGAATAATTTTTTGACCCATTTTAAATAATACAATTTTAGCAATCGATTATTGGGGGGTCTCCTGTGGTCTAGTGGCTAGCGCCTTAGATTCATAAGTGGGAGATGGTGGGTTCGAGCCCCACCGGCGGCAGGAATTTTCTCATCCCACGGCTCGTTGGTAAAATTCCTCACTGCACCCTCGAAGTCGGCGCTAATGGCCTAGATGTCGAAGCGTCATTAAAAAAAAAAAAAAAAATTATTGGGGTCTCCCTTGGTCTAGTGGCTAGCGCCTTATATTCATAAGTGGGAGATGGTGGGTTAGATCCCCACTGGTGGCAGGATTTTTCTCTTCTCACAGCTCAAGAAAATTCCCTGCTGCACCCTGAAAGTCGGATTTCATCGGTAAATATGTGTCATAAAAGCCAAAAAAATAAATTCAATATGATCACTTAGTTCAGACCCCCGCCCAAATTTTTTCTTATATAAACCCATGTAGTCTGTAGTCAATAAATAATTAAGAACTCCCTTTAATTAATGTTTTTTTTTTTATTCTGATTAATATAATAATGTTTGTGTTATGTTAAATAATTACAAGCTAAATTAAATCAAAGTTAAATAAAGCATGTTCAGTCAACAAGCCAGATAGCATTCATTTATTTTTCTTACACCCCTGGCCAAATTTTATTGTACACCTATTATCCGGGTTTTTATCTCTATTATTCCAAGATAAAGACATTAGGATAATTTGGGTACCTAAAACTAAAAACAAAACTCCTTTTGAAATGATTTTATTACAAGTATAAGCTTTATAATATTTTTTTAAAAGATTTATTCAGTTAAAAGTTGGCCAAATTTAATTGTACACTTAAAAATTAATTCCAAAACATAAAAAAAATAATAATAATAATAATTATAGTAATCAATGGTATTACCATTTATTTTAATACAATTTAAGACTCTTCTGTTCATTGAGCAGCACAAATTCTTCAATTATTCTGGCTTTTTGATTTTAATATTGTCAGCTGCTTTTAAAATAGCCTGCCATAATTATTCATCGTTTTGATACGCTCCCTTCTTGTAAACTTCTGCAGATAGAGCCTGCTAATAATTTTCGATAGGCTTAAGGTCAGGAGATCGTGCTGGCCACTCACTTGAAGAGCCATTTCGAACAACCCCTGTTTTGTCACTCTGGAAGTATGAACGGGTGCATTATCTTGCAAAAAATAATATTTTCCATCTGGGAACACAGATTTCATCCAGGCCAAGACTTTTTCTCGGAAAAGTGTTAAATACAGCTGGCTATTAATTCGTCCTAAGACTATTTCCAAGAGAAAATCGCCTGATATTGTGATTGCATCCCAACCCATAACTCCCCCACCTCTCGATTGGCTTTTTGGACGGTTAAATAAGGTACTAGGACTATCTTCCATATAACTATACTCCTTATCTGGACCATCATTAGACAAAATTTTCTCATCGGAAAATACCGTTCGTGTCCAGATGAACTCGTCCAATCACAGCCACCCGCGAGCTTTTTTTTACGCAAAATTCCCGATTAGCGTCGGTAAGAAGATTTTTTCAATTTCCCCCCCCCCATTTCACACCAATTTCTGGCAGAAATCTTATTGTTCTCATAGAGGCAATTAAATTGAGATGTTCCTTGAGCTTCCGGGAAGTAACCAGTTCACCTCACCTTCTTTAGATAATCGACGGATTTTTCTTTTTATGCACGATTCGGATCTCCTATTTATTTTTCGGTTGTGTCCTCACTTCATTTTAATTCTCTTATAATCGTTTTATACCACATAAGCCACTGTAATATGCGGAAGATTAAATTTTTCCACCACCGCTCTTTATGAGGATACCCGTTTTACTTATTTTTTTACTCGTGAAATTAGACCAAATGAATATGTTTTGCTTTAATGAAAGATCTGTCTCAAACACTAAGAAACTTTAAACTGACTTCATCCATCAGTTTCAGGGTAGATTAGAAGTGTACAATTTTATTTGGCCCAGTTTTGTTTCTCTTATTCTGATTAATCCTATTTTTATTCCAAAATAGAGCTAGCAAATATTCTAGCCGGGCTAATGGCCTTATTATTTGTTTTACGTACAATCAAATATTGATTTCCAATCATTAGAAATTAATAATTAAATCAAGATTTAATGTTTTGCACTAAAAACAAAGTGTACAAATAAATTTGGCCAGGAGTGTATTCAAACAACATAACCTCAAAAACATATGATCTAAATACAATTAAATATCTTCCTAACGTCTCCCTCTTTATAGATAACGTCCAAAGGCTAAGTTGGTTCTGCGGATGCAGCTTCACCCAGACCTTCTGTCCTTCAACTAGCTCCAGTAGAACTTGGGATCCATGATTGTAGGCAGTCTTGTATTTCTTCTTTCTTCGGCCCCACTTCTCAGTAACGTTCTGCGGAACCTTCGGCTTCAACAAGTCTTCTTTGATAGGCAAAAGACTCTTAGTTCTCCTCGATATGAGAAGCTGGGTGGGGCTGTAACCAATATCTTGAAGGAGAGTATTTCTCCACTCCAGCAAGGCTACATAGAAGTCACCTCCATCTTCTCTTACTTTCCTTCTCATATTTTTGAAACTTTTTACCACTGACTCTGCTTTTCCATTGGTTTGATGATTATACGGCGACGATAAGATGGTCTGAAATTCCCATTCTTTTGCAAAGTCTTGAAATTTCTTGGAAGACAGCTGTGTTCCATGATCTGATACAATGACATCCGGAATGCCGTGTCGCGAATTGTTTTTTTACAAAAATCAGTTAGGGTTTCAGCCATGCATGACCGAGTCTTTTTCACCTAAAAAAAGATGAGTAATAGTCAGTCAAAATCATATAGTGATTTGGCCCCTCCTGCAAGAAATCAAAGTCGACCCTCTGCCATGGTCGCTGTGGCGTTTCCTGCAGTATCAGGGGTTCTTTCTTTAAGGGAGTATCCTGAGTGGGGCAGCTTCGTATGATAAACGAGTAAAGAATTTTCCAAGATAGGTGACAAATCCAAGAAATCTTTGAATCTGTTCTTAATTTTCTGGTGATTTAATTTCTTGGATGGCAGCTACTTTTGATGGATCAGGCTTCAATCCATCCTTTGATATGATATGCCCCATATATTTCACCTGGTCCAGACCAATTTTGTGCTTTTGATAATTAAATTTCAAGTTGAGATCTCTCGCTCGATTCAGTAATGCAACTAAATTCCTGTTGTGGTCCTGTAAAGCTTGTTCGTCTGTATCTCCTGATCCCAAAAACAGGATATCATCTGCTATGCTACATATACCATCAAAGCCTTCCAGAGCTTCATGCATTCTATGTTGTATGTAGGCTTATTCAACCCCTAGATATTAGAGAATCTCCTCCATAAAAAGTTGAAATAGTAGAGCTTGGTTCTAATCTTAAATTAGATGTGCCTAAGGCTGCACCTACATTGGACCCGTATTTTGTCCGATCCAATCCGATCCGATTTCGTTTGATCCACAACGGCCGACCTGAGTGCCTACATTGGTCTGGACCCGATCCGATCCGATTTAGTCACAGCTCGTCAGTAATGTCCTCGTAGTGAAGTGAAAATGAGTGATTGAGTTAAGAAATACCACCTAATAAGCATATAAACCTTCAATTAGGTTGAATGTTGGAGGTAAGAGAAGTATTGGTATTCATATTTTAAAATGATTTATAAGAAAGGTAACTAGATGGTTATAAGCATTGGAAGATTATAGACATGTTTAGTAATTAGGTGTAAATAACTCGCACAGATTACATAGTAAATAGCATCTCTTTATTATATCACAAACTGCTTGAAAACTACCTAGTGTCTTTTGTTTAAGAATGACAATCTAAGTACCATATGTTTTACATGCGACTCTAGCGGGCCTTCTCTGAACTACTCACTACACAGTAGATCACATTGTACTACCAAACACTCCCATCTCAATTTAGCTACCGATAGTACAGATTCTACACACATATATATATATATATATATATATATATATATATATATATATATATATATATATATATATATTATTATATATATGTAATTTAAAATTACATAAATACAAAACCAATGACAATACAGAAAAATAGCCAACGGCCATAGCCACGTTGAATACACCGGTTCCCGTAGATCACCGAAGTTAAGCAACGTCGGGCGTGGTCAGTACCTGAATGGGTGACCGACCACGTGCTGTTGGCATTATAAAAGGGTGGCAACCTATAGATAGCCCGGCGCTAATGGCCAAGATGTAGATGCGCCGTAAAAAAAAAAAAAAAAAAAAAAAAAAATACAGAAAAATAAATGAAATCTTTTAAGAAAACAAAAGGGGGAACAAAAAAATACAAAACACATGGCCTTAGAGCTCCTAATATTTTATCGTGAATGAACTAGAAAACATTATTCTTATGTGAAATTATAAGACTCCTTGAACACTCTAATATGAACTGATGTTCTCCTGTAGACAGCGCCGGTTTCATCATCTCTGATCAAGTAAGATTGCGGTTCATTCAATCTTGTATCTATCTTGCCTATTCCAATACCACACTCTATCACCAACTGAGAAGGGTTTTCTTTCCTTGGTAGCTGATCTGTCATAATGAACCTTTATCTTCCGTTTGTTCAAATCATCTTTCCCGTCCTAAAATTCGTAGTTAATAATAAATGGACGTTAAAATTTAAATAAATAAATAAATCATCTTTCTCTTCAAAAAGCTCTCTGTCAACTATCTTGGGCATTAAAGAACTGGAAACCATAGGAATTTCTGACCTTAGTTTCCTACTCATGAACATTTGAGATGGTGCAAGAGCTCCCAAAGACTGCAAAGGTGTTGAACGGTAATGCAACAAGGCTCTCTGCCAATCCTTGTTTTCTGAGAATCCGTTTCGCTATATCCACTGCTTTTTCTGCCATACCATTCGACTTAGGATATCCAGGGCTTGAAGTTACCAGTGTGAATCCCCAATCTCTCTCATCCTCCGGGCCTTCTCTGAACTACTCACTACACAGTAGATCACATTGTACTACCAAACAGAAACAAACAAGTTTGAATGGCTAAGAATCAGTGGCCGTTGGATTGGACCTGATTGGATCAGGTCGGGACCAATGTAGGCACCTCCATTGAGGTGCATGTGTTTGTTTTTCCTAGGACAGTCGGTGGCTATCGGATCGGGACCAATGTAGGGCCCTCGAAAGAGGTTCCTGACTCAAAGACAGGGAAAAGTCAGAGCTTCCTCCCTCGGCCACTGTCGGTGGCTATTGGATCAGATCGGAACGGGTCCAGTGTAGGTGCATCCTAAGAGATGTTTTAAATTGTTTATCCCAATAACATTGCAGGAGGCTCCACTGTCTACCTGGCATTTTAGAGCCAGTTTGCATGGGCACTGTTAGGTTAACATAAAGTCTTTTTTTATAGACCGCATTTTCAAATGGTTCTTTTTTTTTGCATTTCACATAATTCTTCCCAAATGCCGGACAGTTACCAGCGCCACACATGTGCTGGCCCCCGCAAAAGTTACATTTGGGCCACCTTTTATTGCTGGCTGCAAAACTAGAGTCAGATGGGCTTGCTTCATCACACATTTTTAAAGCTAAACAAGCCGCTTGTTCCTCAGCCATACACAGTTCTCTTGCCTGGTCTAGTGTTAATGATTTTCTAGCTAAAAGACCTTTGCCCAATCTTAAATCAGATAATCCAGCAACTAAACGGTTGCAAATGAGGTTTTCTTCAATTTCAAGCTTTGATAAATTAGTTAATTTTTCAAACTCACGCCTACCATTAATGAAATCCTTGCAGGTTTCATCAGGCATTTGAACTGCTCTATTGAATATAAAGTGTTCATATTTGACATTCTTCCTATCAACAAAGAACCTATCAAGACGAGCAATTATGTCATCTAATATGGCCTCATGATTGCATATCTCTCATGGACTGCATAATTGCAGACCTCTTTTACCAATCAAGGAACTAAATAAAGCTAGCTTTACCTTTTCACAAGAGAGCATTGCCGATTTTCTGCCAAAGGATTCAGACAAAGTGATGTAATTTTGCCACTGAGCTTTGAAGATTTCTCAGTTTTTAGCATCATCTTCTTTGCTTGAAAAATCAAAGGGTTCTGGCTGTGGGATATTGCTAGTCAATTTCTATACACTTGACACCATGTTATGTTAAATAATTTCAAGCTAAATTAAATTAAAGTCTTCTTCTTCTCCTTCGTGCCATTCGATGGCTTTTCTTCCATTCGACGCTGTGCCATCCAGTAAAGCCGTGCGTTTCCTTCTGTGGTGTCATCTCCAGTGTTCGCCTGTAGGGCTGAGCAATGTGAAAGGTGATCCGCCGTCCCGTCCTCCTGGGAGCACAGTGGACAAGTTGGAGAATCTGCTAAACCTATCCTATGTAAATGGCTCTGCAGGTAATCGTGGCCTGTAGCCATCCTAAAGGTAGCCACTGCAATTCCTCGGGGAAGGCTGTTGAGGGTAGGTTTTGATATTATTCGCTCCCATCTTTTTCCAACTGCAGCATTTCTCCAAGAATCCACAATAGCTGTCCTTACACTGGAAGAGATTACGTGGCATATATTTTTGAAAGTGACGGGAAGAAGTGGTTGGCTCATTTTGCATCCTTCTTTGGCTAGCCTGTCGGCTTCTTCATTCCCGTATATATTGCAATGGCCTGGTACCCATTTTAGTCGGATGTCGGTAGCTTCTTGAAGCCTTAAAACCTGCATTTTATAATTAGGTCATCATGTTGACAGTCTTGTGAAGTCAAAGCTTGGAGTGCAGCAGTAGAGTCTGATAAAAAGACTACTTTTCGCTCAATGCCAAGAGAAATAAGAGCATTAGCTGCTTCGCTTATAGCTGCGACTTCTCCGTCGAAATTGGTCGTCATTTTCCCCTCAGGTAAAGCTCCTGAGGTGACAGAAGAATAGTATCCCGCTCCAGTGCCCCCTGCTGTCGCTGATCCATCAGTGTAAATGTGGATCCACTCGGACGATGGGTATATTTCTGCAATTCTCTTAAGTGCAGCTGCTTTCAGGAGTTGAGGAGGGATGTCCACCTTAGGTTTGTCGATCTCTGGAATTATTGAGTAGGTTGGCAGCTCTCGTATTTCTGAGTAGAACTCGGGTTTTCTGAAACATTGCCGTTCATCAGTTTCAATGTTATATTTCGCTGCAAGGACTTGCACGTGTACCATGGGTGTGAGCTGGGTTTTCAGACTTAAGTCGGATGGTCTGTATTGCCTCCAGAAGTTGTCTGACGTCCTATGGCACCTTTCAAAGAATTTAAGAGTGGTTTTGTCTCGTCGGTACTCAAGAGGTTCGATCTGGGATTGGCATTCGAGAGCAGGTATAGGTGTACATTTTGCTGCAACACAGCAGATTCTCAAGGCATTATTATGCGCCACGTTTAGTTTCTTTTTTGTGGCCTCACTGGCTGTGCCAAAGGCTTCACACCCTTATTCCATGACAGGTCGTATATACGTTTTATATGTGGATGTGAGAAGGTCTTGCGTTGCGCCCCATCTAGTCCCTGCAAGTCTTTTTAGTATGTTTAGTCTCTTGCTTGATTTTGCAGCGGCGATTTCAACATGGTTCGTCCAGCTGAGTCTACTGTCCAATTGCATCCCGAGATATTTAGTTATCGGTGTAATGCTTATTTCTGATCCGTCGTAGGTAAGGTGTATTGTGGGTCTCTTGGTGGAGAGGGTGAAAAGTTGAGCGGTAGTTTTGTCTTTGTTCACAATCATATCATTGCATGCGCACCACTCTTTTAGGCAAACAAGGGCCTATTCAACAGTCTGTTGCGCTGCTAAGACATTGCTGCTTTTGGCTTTAATTAAATTAAAGTTAAATAAAGCATGTTCAGTCAACAAGCCAGATAGCATTCATTTATTTTGCTTATTCAAACAACATAACCTTAAAAACATATGATCGAACATTTGATCTAAATACAATTAAATATGACGGGGTGAGAAGCCAAGAGGTACAAGTGACATTTTTTAAAAAATCGAGTTAAGTGCAGTTCTGAATAGTTCATTCATACAAAATGTTGGTGGTAAAGGGATATAAGTAAATGTCCTTTGCTGAGAAATAGCGGAAACAAAATTAACTACTTCAGAAATGAGCAGATTTCTTTAGAAGCCAAGGGAAACAAGTGACACTTGTATCTCTTGTGCACCAAACTTTATGGTTTCCAAGTTGTGAATGTTTTTCCACATAATCACTACATGTAATATGCCAAATAAGGCAATGGTACATGTGTTCAAAATAAATGCACTCTTCATAGGGATACTATCAAGAGAGAAAAAAAAAAAACAAAAAAAAAAAAACAAAAACAAAGTTGTGAATGTTGTTGTTACATAATTTACTTTTACTTCCAGTTAAATCTGTTTAAGGCAACACTATTTTTATTGTTTTCTTAAGTAAGTGATCGTGTATTTAAAGAAGTATTTGAACTCAGTTTCAACATTTGATCTTTATAATTTCCAACAATAATGATCTGTTATGACTTGCTCAAATGTTTATTACTCACGATACCTGCAGATTTACTACTTTTGTTTAAACAACCTAGAGACTGGCAATGCTGTTATGTACATGTGGCATGAGGGTCAGGCCAATAGAGGTTCTGAAGAGATACTGTTTGGTTTGCTGAAGTTTTCAATACTCTTCCAGTGACAGTTAAAAAATGAACTTTGTTTAGTGACAATGTAGGAGGCCAAAACGAAAGCCGGCACAATGTTAGGTTCTGGTTGTATATTGTTAAAAACACAAGGGCTTGCGAGGGTTGTTCCTATTTATTTCTCCATACAACCATAGTTCCTACAATACATTTCGTGTTAATCAAGGAGGACAACAGCCACGTAGAAGAGTTGCAGAGGCTGAGCCAGTTCATGATGACCACGAAGCTTTGGAAGAAGAAAGAGGCTTTAAAACCCTCATCTCCCGCCGAATCTAGCAACATGTTGATGTGCCAAAATGTTATAATATAAAATAAGAAAATATAGGTAATAGTCACAATTTTATAATTTCATTTAAAAAGAATCAATTAAAAATATTTTTAATTAAATAATGCACCACGTTTGGTCGACAAAATGTATAATATTTAATTTTAAAAACTCTTTATCTCAGGGGTCGGGTTTGAGTCCAGTAAAGTAAAACAGAGATAATTTTAAATAATAAAAAGCAAAAAACTCATGGATAAGCTACATCCAGGCATATGGATAAACAAGCATTACCTGATATAAAGCCAGCTTGGTATTAACCGCATAGGACAGGATCTTCTTTACAACTGTACCTCCATTAACAGACTGAGCCTAGGCTTCATGAAAACTGATGACCATATGAGACTAGCTGTGCACTGAACTAGAGCTGCATTAGGAATGGCATTGTTTCTTGGCGGGAGCATCATACCGGTCTCCAATGCTACCTGTATCGACTGCTAGACAAATATAACAAATAATATTTGCTTATCCCAGCAATGAATCCAACATATCAATGAGCTTTTTGGATTTTCAGAATTTTCTGTGTTAGTTTTTTTAATTTAAAACTTTTAATTTTGGATGAAAATTAATATAAGAAAAATTTATTTGTTTTTTATTTTCCGCAAACCTTGTATTCGTCTTTACCCGCCTTTCTTACCTTTAACGGTTATTCGAATTTAGAACTTTTAATTTCTTTTAGTATCATTACAATATATGAATGAATGAAGAGTTTTATTCTTATTCCGGGACAGAAGTCCCATAGGAATAATTTTGAAATTACAAAATAATTTTGAATTTTACGTATAAACTTAAAAACTTATAAATGCCATCAGTATCAATATATAGTGTACAGCTTCAATATGGACTAGGTGTTGGGTAAAACTTGGAGGGATAGAAGGTGGTGGAAGAGTCGGGATTTAAAGGTTTCTAGGTCGGTAGAATGGCGGACAAACGAAGGCAAGGAATTCCATAGCGAGGTGGCACGGGTGACGAATGATTTTTCGAATATTGCTGTTCGGTGGGAAGGAATATAAAGATCGTAAGGACGAGATCGGGTGTTACGGGAGTGAACCGAGGATTTAAATTTAAGAAGTTGAAAAATATAAGAAGGTCTACGGGATTGAATTACTTGGTAAAGGACTGAGCCGAGGAAGTACTGACGACGATAAGAGGGAATAGCCAATTTAGCTCCTGCTAGAAATGTGATATGTGGGAGTCTCTGGGGATCCCGAGGATAAAACGAATGAAACAGTTCATGAGGCGTTTGAGTTTTGCCTCGAGATCGCCAGAAAGTCCACCGTTCACCAAACAAACATAGTCAAACTGGGGGAATAATAGGGAGGTTACGAGGAGTTGACGGGTCTTTGTTGGCAGGATATATATGTCTGTTAACATGATAGCGGCCAGAGTTTTTGTTTTTTCTTCACGAAACTTGGTATATAGCGTTCAATTAGCAAACGATTGAACGAGTTCGTAACCACCAAAATCGGACCACCGGGAGGGGGGGGGTTTACCCCGGACCCAAAACACTAATTTGACTATGCCAGCCGTAGTTTTTGTTATATTTCAACGAAACTCGGTATTCGTTATGTTGATATAAAGAGAGAAATACGTTGTAAAAATAAACTAAATCGGTTCATTAGGGGGGGGGGGGGGGGTTACTCCGGACCCACATTACCAATTCGCCACTACCAGCCGTAATTTTTATTATATTTCAACGAAACTCAGTATTCGTAGTGGTAATCTACAGAGGAAAATGGGCTGTAAAAATAAACTAAATCAGTTCATTAGGAGGGGGGATTTCCTCCGGGCCCAAATTACTAATATATTCATACCGGTCGTAATTTCTGCTGTATTGTAACGAAACGCGGTATAGCTCGTGGGTAACTCATGAGAAATAAATGTTGTAAAAATGAGCTAAATCGGTCTATTGGAAAGGGGGGTTTACTCTGTACTATATTTCAATAGAATAGCTCGCCCGATGTAGGTTCAAAAAGCCACCGCAAGGAGCGCTTTCTACCACTAGAGTGACTGTATCCTGTTCCTGCGTTACCATGTAACGCAGGAACCATGTTTACCATGTGTAAACATAACTCTGGAAGCAAATTAATAATTGATCAGTTACTCATTACAAAATTAAAAGAGAACTAGTCATGTTTTTATTTTATTTATGTAGGATATTTTAAGCAAATTGTTCTGGAAAGCAGTCTAAACTACCCAAATTCTGAGGAAAGTGCTTAGTTACGCAGCTCCTGCGTGATGGACTTTTTTGTTTTAATCCGAGTTTTATTTTTTGTTGGCTAGGGTTGTGGGCTTCATTCTCTCTGAGGATGGTGATTTTTATTTTAATAAAAGGAAAGGGCACCATCACCTCTATCCTGGCTTGAAAAGGGTGGTAATCAATAAATAACAACCCAAAATATTTTAGTTATTAATAGAGGAGTGTTGATCTATTAAAACAATTATTAAAATAATTAAAACTTTTAAAGATAACTTTAAACTTAAAAATTATTAACTAATGCAACTTCAGTTTAATTTGAAAAGGTAATTTGGTTTTCAATAGAAATCAATCTGAAGAGGTGAAGCGAGCGCCCTCTCCACTACTCTAAGGGGCTAGCCTCTAGACCATGGGAGGCCCCCCCCCCATTGTAAATAATACAATTTTAGCAATAAGTAGATTATTTTGAGGGTGAGCGTGTTTGGCTCATTGGTAGAGCTCTTGACTCATGGGGCCGTATTCATAAAACTGAAGGATATCTTTTCAAGCAAAAGGTAGAATAATAATAGCTTTATTTTATTTATTTATTTTTTTTTTTGTGCATTGACTACTGGCTGCTGGGTCAATAGCACCAGCAAAAGGTAAAAGTATAAGGATTTCCTTATTTTTGTATTCATAATGATTACCTTATACTTGGAGGATATCCTTCCTGCCATAAGTAAATGGTTGAAATAAAGCTGTTAAATTATTCGATTGAGGGAGGCGTTTACTGGAGGTGACATCAATCCCACTATTGGAAGAATCCCACCACTTTCACAAGAAATAAAGAGCCAAGTATCTATTGAGCCATCATTTAGTGTCACTGTTGGTCAACCAAAACCAACACTATCATTAATGCCACAAAAAAAAAAAAAAAAAAAAAAAAAAAAAAAAAAAAAATAGCTACTGAGAAGTATGAAAAAAACGAAACTAGTGGACTGACTACAAAACAATTCCAGCACTTAATCGTTTTACACCAGTACCGCACATGTATATTTCAAAGGGAATACTATGAAAACAAGTTGGAAATGATGCAGCATAAGGAACCTCCATCAAAAACTGTATGTGTTCGAAATCAAACGTATTTCAGCTTCTAACAAATTAATTGAAACATTTTTATTTTACTTGAACATTTTTTCTCTTCAAACAGACAGAACTTATAAAATTATAAATTATAACTTTTGTAAACATAACTTAATTAAATTTTATTTAAATTGTCAATTAAAATACTCAGTTTTTTCTGATTTCTTGTCCTTCATGACGTAAAGGTGTTTATCATTATTGTTTTCATAGTTTTCCTCACATTCTTCTGGTGCATTTTCAATTACTTCGAAGTCTGGATCGAATAAAGTTTTTGCGACACTATAAAGCATACACAGGCTACTATTATTTTGGGTACCTTTTCTAATTTCACACGACAAATATACTGTAACTTTTTGATAGCCAGGATCACTGAGCTAATGCAAACATACCTTCATCCAATGAATAAAACACAAAACACCTCCCCCGAGTTTTTCCACTTGTACAGGGTGTCAGAAAAATAATGGTCATCTTTTGGCAAGATGATTCTCCAATGTGAGATCGGAAAAATATCCACCACATTGACCCCGCAAAATTGGCCTTGAAATGTTTTCTAAGATCAAATTCTTTTATTGAATATTTCAAAACTATGAATCATAAGGAGAAAAAAAGTCAATGGTACCATAGGTCGGAAATGACTCCTTAAGGTCAAAATAACCATTAACGACATGTATGTGGGCCATTCCATTCCAACGAAGACGCTCTAGAAAGGAATGAAATTCCAAAAGATATCTCTAAAGCACTTGCAGACAATCCTACCATACCATGGTGGACAAAATATTAATGTTCCTTAAAAAATCAAAGTATTATACAGTAGTAGTAGTATTGTAGTAGTAGTAAAAAATAAATAAAAATAAAAAAATGAAATAAAAGAAGAATAATAAAAATAAATAATTTCTGTATATATTTTATACCTTGGACTCAGATGCATTGATTACTTATAGATTTAAATAATATGCCATAATGGACCAAGGTCATGTCACCATAATTATTATTACACTTATAATATACCATTATCTAAGTAAAACTATTATATTAGCCATATTAGTTTCAGAACGAATATAAGAACTTTTTGAACATGATATAAAATTCCAATTTAAGAACATTCCCGACAGTGTACTTAGTGCTATTCACTCCTATAATATCTCTATAGTAGATAAATCATCTTCATTGAAGAACACTTTACAGGACGATGATAACCTTTGACGTTCTTCGTCCTTAAACCCTATTCATACATACATACATTCCAATTAAAAAATCGTGGTCGATTTGGATACATTTTTTTCTACACATTCTACTAACATTGCTTTACGCAAAAATACCTCATTTGATTTTTTTTTTTAAAGCATATTCTACTCTATAAAATTATAAGTATATTGAAAAATGATCCTCAGTGGCATACATTGAAGGACCATAACTCCTATTTTACAATTGACTAGAATGCCTTCATGAGGTTATTCTCGAAGCTTATCAATAGCCATAAGATTTCAATCAATTGCTGAAATTACTCATTAGGGATTTCACAGGTCTAGCTTACTTTTTCCAATCTTGCATTGGAGAATCATTTGGCCAAAGGATGGCCATTATTTTTCTGACACCCTTTACATAAAAATCTGTTCCCAAGACTGCACATTTTCTTCTTCAAAGTGGTACAGTACTTTAAAGTCACGAGTAAATGTAGGTAAGCGAGCTTGTATTGCTTACCACCTTACATTCACAACATTTGTCATTATGTTGAAAATGATATAAAACAACCTTTTACTTCAGAGCTGAGGTTGCTCCTGACCTTATTTTTTATGAATACGGCCCATGGTCTGGAGGACCTGGGCTCAAAATTCAATTTTTGTGCCAAAATATTTTATCTTCTAGAGTTTACCTACTTATAATTTAAAAAAAAAAAATGTTATAAAATGTTGAATAAATATATCTTACATTTTGATGACTAGATGAAGGGTATTAATTAATCATACCAACCAAGGTGAGGAATAACCCTTCAAAGCTCCAAAACTTACTTTTATTTTACCATCACAATGTTTCGGACTATTTGTCCATCTTCAGGAGATCTACAATAGTATATTAATTACTAGATACTGCAGAAAACACTCTTTATAATTACTATTAACCAAGATATTACATCATCTAATACCAATTATTAAATTTTATTTCCTTAATTTTAAACTCACCATGTCCTGTCAATAATTAAAGTCACATTTATAACGTCATAAAATCAAAAAAATGATTCCTAAAAGGAACCAAGTCAAATTACACATCAAGACCAATTAAAACCATTCATTATCTCACAGCCATAATAGAAGACCTTATCAACATACTTAGGCCTATTATATTTTGTATAACTAAAATTAAAACATTAAATTTCAATAAAATGTTTAATAATTTATGTATGACATATCACAGATAATTTGATTAATCATTACTTAACATTAATTTTTATTAAAATATTTAATATAAAATGCACTGAGGTATGTAACCAAGATGATTAAACTATGAAAGGAATCTATTACAATGTCATCAGAAATTATTTTTATTTAATATGTCAACATAATGTTGTCCTATACCTTTAACATCAGTTTTGAAATTAATGGTTCCATTGATATTTTTAGCGCGGTTCCTCCCTCCCCCATAGGGAGGTTGATCTCATGACGCAATCCGGAAGTGCCGACTAGAAAATTTTGCGTTTCAGAACCCACAGAGACTGAAAATGATAGTGGTTAAAATTTGTATATATATATATATATATATATATATATATATATATATATAGAGAGAGAGAGAGAGAGAGAGAGAGAGAGACTTTCACAATGGTTACTTAATTGCCAACCTTGGTCTTCCTCTGCCGCTCGGCATTTCCATTGCTGACGAAGGCTACCAATGAGTAGCCAAAACGTCCGAAATATAGATTTTTTAAAACAAAATCATATTGAGGTTTATTTAGCCGAATCCCAACCATTCCATCTTTACTTATATATATATATATATATATATATATATATATATATATATATATATATATATATATATATATGTATATATTTATATATTTGTCTGTTCGCTCTGTAGCTCCCAGACGAATTGTCCAATTTTGATGAAATCTGGTACAAAAATCTTTCGTCTAATTTGAAAGGTCAAGTTTGTTAACCAGCAAAATCCGCCTACTGGAAGATGGCGTTTGGGGCGAAATTCGCGCAAAAAAAAATCGTAACGCTTACGTTTTTGAGTTCATAAGCTTGTAAGTACTCGTTTTATATGCTTCTTGGGCTAGGAAAATGAATGAAACCATTTTCAAGGCGATAGCTTTAACCGTTTTCGAGAAAATTGGAAAAATATTTTTTGAATACCTTTTTTTGGTTTGGGTACTTAGAATCATGGGATTCAGTTGAAACATTTTCTGCATGTTCTACTTTCATTAAAACTAATATGTTGAAATTTTGGTTATGTTTGGAGGAAAGGAAGGGTTAGAATAAAATATTTTATTAACAGACAAAAAAGTTTTGGTATTTTTGTATACTTTCATTAGTATCTCGAAAACCGTTGACAATCTTGAGAAGTGGAAGATTACCATTCGAAAGCTTACTAAATGTTCTACAAAAAAGGTTCTGAAGAAAGTTTTAATTAGGCGATGTCAATCGGAGAAATAAGTGCTTAAAACTTTAAATTAATTGATTTCGTTTATTCGAACGGTTCTTTTTGTCTGTTTTATTCCTTGTTATTTTTTAATTGCTTATAGTTGGATAATGTATTCGACAATAAAACTGGTTAAGTAAAATAACAAAAACAATTTATTGTTAGAAATATAGATTTCCAAGATTCCAAGACCTTGTCACTAGCGGGACAGTTTCTAGTGTTAGCCGACCCTTCCAGGTAAGATCGTAAATCATGACCTCTCAAGACTTTACTACACACAGCAATGGTGTTAGTGACCTTAAGGGTTGACACGCCATTATAATAATTAATTAAAAAAAAAAAGACTGGTGGAACCAAAATAATAACTGCTTCTATTTTAATCTTTCCAAATTAGACTAGGGATATGAACGGAACCGCGCTAAGATGATGCATTTCCTGCGAGACAGACTTTTTAGTTATGTAAATGGATTCATTTAATTTCCTAGCTTTATTATCATTAACAGTTTTTAAAATCTTTACATTAATGATCTTGGTTACATACCTCAGTGCATTTTATATTAAATATTTTAATAAAAATTAATGTTAAGTAATGATTAATCATTTGAAATTTAATGTTTTAATGTAATTTTAGTTATACAAAATATAATAGGCCTAAGTATGTTGATAAGGTGTAATTTGACTTGGTTCCTTTTAGTAATCATTTTTTTTGATTTTATGACGTTTTAAATGTAACTTTAATTATTGACAGGACATGGTGAGTTTAAAATTAAGGAAATAAAATTTAATAATTGGTATTAGATGATGTAATATCTTGGTTAATAGTAATTATAAAGAGTGTTTTCTGCAGTATCTAGTAATTAATATACTATTGTAGATCTCCTGAAGATGGACGAATAGTCCGAAACATTGTGATGGTAAAATAAAAGTAAGTTTTGGAGCTTTGAAGGGTTATTCCTCACCTTGGTTGGTATGATTATATCTTACATTTTCTACCAATTTTAATTATCAAATCAACCAAATACAGGGTTCCCACCAACAGGGAAATGTCAGGGAATTGAAGTATGAAAAAAAGTTAGGGAAATTCAAAATTTCATATTTATGTTTATTTTTTAAGGCAGGAACAGAAAAAAAGAGAAAAATTGCTTGCGTTGTATTTATATATATTTTCCTATTCTTCTTTTCTCTACCATGCTGTATTATTTGGAATATTTCGGGCTCTGTAACGCAACATCTGGGAGGGTTGCATGAAGAATCTTAAAAACATGTTCTTTGCTATATTTGTAAGGTTCTTAACAAGAGATCTATTGGATTAAATTCCCAGCAATATCTGATGTACCTGTATTTTTATCACGTATGGTAATAATCTTTCTTGGGCGTATATAAGAGGGGGGGGGGTTCATATAAATCTGCAAACTTTCTCTGAATAATTCGAAATATTTTATTTATTCTTGCTGGATAATCTATAATAATAGTATAATACTAGTCATTTCAGAAAGAATTGAAAAGAACATTTAATAAGGAATGCCAAAAAAAGTTCCCTCAGCAAATTACATTGTTTGGTGTGATTAAAACGGAGTTGATGCTACCACTTCACTATTTTGAAGTTGTAACTACCTTTAGTGTGATTAAACCGGACCTACAACTACCCCCTGTAGATATATCTCGGTTTTCCCAGAGGTAGTTACAACTTCATTTTTGGTGTGATAAAAGATAAGCTACAACTACCTAGGTGTAGTTACATCTTTGTTTTCTTGAAGTCCAAGGAGGAGCAGACTTCACTTTTGTCAGCTATTCTTCAAGATCAGAATTAATACTATATTAATTATTACTTTGGTTCAGGGATGTATATAAAAAATAATGTTTGACTAATGGGGAGTTTGGGACTATTTCACACCCAAACAAATTTATTTTTTCTGGGCTAAGTGATATTTATTTATTTATTTTTTTTTTGACACATTATTACCGATTAAATCAAATTAAATTTTGGGGGAGGGGCTGCGGATATGGAACGTGTTTTTCGGCAACTGAATCAAAGGTTCCCGGTTCTTGGCAATTGTGTAAATGTAGAACTTGAAAGAATACCAAAACTAGTAAGGAGCTTAATATTGCCAAAAAACTTAGACTCTTTAAATTTTTAGGAATTTGACCAGATAGCAGATAGCATTGCAACAAAAGTTTGTGGGGAAGATAGTCGAAAAAAAATGTTAGCCTTTTTATCTTCAAATTATCAGAATGCCTAATGCCTAATTAATTAGTATATTTGATTTAATATAATTTGTATAATAAATCAATTTGTACATGACTCACTTTTTTATTAAATCAATATAATTTTTTATATAACAAATCTCTATCTAGAGATTTCTTATCAGGTATTCTTTCCTCTTCAGATGATGATGACATTTTGCACAACTTAGCTACTGCTCAATGACAGAATGAATATGTGCCTATCAGAGACTGACAAGGAAGAGTACTAATGAAAACAGGAAATAAAACCTGTAGGAGTAGGAAAGGGTCGACAAGTTAGAGCATGAAAGGTAGATACTGCTACAGGGTAGTTGTATCTACCCCTAGTTGTAGCTTCAGTTTTTCCACCTACTACTCCATCTCACTAATAGTCTAAACAAACTGGAGAAGCCTACCCACCTTATTTTTTTTTAAATTTAATTTTCAAGCTTTGCAACAACTGCGATTTGCCCTTTTTAAAATTCAACAAATACAGATTTATACAAAAATACTAAATTATAGAACCAAATACAACAAAAGAAAAGAAGCGACCGTCCTTATACGATATAGAGTGGTGAGGTGGCTGCTGGAGAAGCCCACCGTCAGCCAGTCAGGGCCTTGAGCTGGCTGCTAGAGAAGCCCACCTTCAGCCAGTCAGGGCCTTGTGCTGGCTGCTGGAGAAGCCCACTGTCCAGAAAGGGTTAATTCAGTTAAAATCAATTGATTCCTAATCTAGATTGTATAAAATAATTATTACTTACTTTGAAAAGATTCCTAGAGGAGATGAGTAAGCCAGAGAGCGAATAATGCAAAGCCAACACAGACACAAGACTGATCTGCCGGGGAGCGGGGACGGGCAAGGGCCGAATATTCAATCACTTTCGTCATATCTCGCCTCCTCGGGAGAGCTCCTAATACTATTTTCTGGCTTACCACGGCATCAATTGGGAAGCAATCCCGCCTCGTGTCATTTTTTAAATTCGGCTAGCAGAGGCCGCTTAATCGGCCATTGCCTGATAAGGGGATAATATAGCTATCTGAGCTGATGTAGAGTGAATAATTTTCACTACTGTAAGTTGTCTGTGCTTTGTGGTGCCTGAAATCTTACTTTTATTAAAAATTTCTTTAGAGTAGGTATTTAAATGTTTTGCAAAATATGAACTATATAAATTCCAAGCTTTCTAAATCACACTAGAGATAAGAACGATAAGGAAACGCAAAGTTTAAGCAGGTCAGACTTTTTCCCTTTAGTACACAACACTTTTTCACTAACTGGTTGGCGATATTATTTGAATTTATCTGAGAATAAATTAAATCCGAAATTTCACTTCAAAATTACTATTGGCCTAAGCAATATTAGGAACCCAACCTTGAACAAAATTTTAAGTGGAAACTTTGTTTTACTTTTGTTACATATCATCAGGAGTTTTTTTGACTTATACGAGCCTAGAAACATCAACATTTGTTGTCATCTATGAAACAGATTGATTTTGTGCAATTTTCTGACAAAACCTTTATTTTATTTACACAGAATGATTCAGGTCTAAGTAGCTAAACTCTAGGAGGTGATTCTAGACATAAATTCCAACAAAAAAGTTCATTTGAAGTATGAAGGTCTGATTCCGGAGGGAAAAACAGTTATGTCCAGTTCAGGAGCAATAACAATTAACTGAAAGAAATTGTTGGAAAAGTTTTTCATTTGAGATTTTGTGTTTTCCAAATTTTTATTGATTTATCTTTTGTGTGATGTAGTTAGCACTTTTTAGAATACACTAAAAGATTTGCTAATATAATTAAAAATTTGCCGAAATTGCAATTAGACTTTTGTCGCCTTAGTCACTTAGTCAGTGGGTCCATCCACTGTCTAACAGCTCTACTGCTGTGTGCTGGACAGCAATCCATCTGGAATCATGAATCTATCCTTTGTGCAAGCGGAGTGCCTTTCAATGCAATAAGTCGATCATGTTGAAGGAGGTTTAAAAGTGCAGTTAAATCAAACCGGTCTGGAATGATGATTGGCTGAAGAAGATATTCGCCCTAAATTCCGCAAATTAACTTTGAACTGATACTGATTGTGTGAATCTGTAGTCCGTTAGGGGGATGAGTAAAAAATTCACGAGAGACCTTGAGAAAAATAGAAGTGGACGTTATTGGACGTCCAGAAAGTATCTTCTATCAATGCGTTTAGTGAATTAAATTCGTTTTCTTAAAGGAAATTCGTTCTGTTTCATGATGGAATAATTAGTTTATAATTACCTCGAATTTTTTATTCAATAAAAAATATGTCTACGTTAAAAAAAAACAACAAAAAAACAACAGTATGTATGTATGAATGGGGTTTAAGGACAAAGAACGTCAAAGGTTACCATCGTCCTGAAAAAAAAAAAACAAAAAAAAACAAAAACAGAAAATTGGACATAACTGCTTTTACCTATGGAATCGGACCATATTTTAAATAAACTTTTTGTTGGAAATGATGTCTAGAAGCACCTCTTAAGTTAAGTACACACTGATAGACATGTTGCGCGATTTTGGTCCTGAGACGTGTCTCAGGTTGTCTACGTAGACATGTCTATGGACGAGACTCCCTCTATGGGCTTGTTGCGAGACCAAAAATCTCAGGTCTAAGGTCTCTGGAGTGGAATGGGAGACCGGGTAAACGTTAGACATGTCGCGCAACATTTAGACAGTGTGGACTTCACTCGGCGTCTAGTGGCAAGACGTGTCCCAGTCCTTCTCTAGTTTCTGAGCAGAGTACATCTTCGTTATTTTGTTTTGTTTTCTTCTGTTTAAACAAGTGGACAAACCATAAAGTTTTAACATTAATTGGAGATTACCAGGCTTTGTATTGTGTTTGGGACGTCCGGGTGAAAAGAAGAATGGCACTGGAATCTGTGGCTGCAAAGCATAATTTACCAGTGGAGGATGTAGAAAGAAAGTACATAATTTAAAAACTTCTTTTAACCGGGAGCGAAAAAAAAAACAAAAAAAAAACCAACTCCGATGAGTGGTTCCTTTCCCAAAAACTCCATGTGGTTTTCATACGAGTACTTGCAATTCCTGCTTAGAGCGAACAATTCAAAGGGCACATGGGCGAATATAGAAAATAATTTGGGGGGTTGGAAAAATTTCGGGGGGAGACCATTTCCGGGGTATGGAATACTAAAAATTTAGAACTTGGAATAGTTTTAACCTAGTAAAACACCAGTACACCCAAAATAAAATATGTTTCATGAACTATCTGATCTTATTTAATTCATTTTTAAGGGGGTTTATTACACATTTTTGCTGATCAACTCAAAATTTCGGGGGGGGGGGTTATCCACGCCCATGAAAGGGCAGCCGGAACACAGACATTCATGATGGTGGATACAATGAAATAATTATTGCTAAACACTCACTCAATCCACACAAAACAATGTCCTCCATGGTTGGCTGGGAAGACGAGACTGAAATATTCACATCATAGTGTGGACGCGAGACAAGACAAAGATCGGTGTCTGTAGACCAAGGCTATACTGTCTCAGCCAGTCTCTAGACAAATCCCGCAACAAGGTCTACCAGTGTGTACTTCTTACCTTTTTGAGAGTTTGGCTACTTACAAGGAGAGTATACAGTGGTGGGGTCACCGATTTGAACCAATTTTTTTCTGGTGATTCTGTGCCGAAAAATATTCGACATGTGTCCGAGCATTCCGTCCAATGTACCTTAGGAGCTGAGCAATAAAATACAATAGGTTCAAAATGCTTTATTTTATATATCGAGTTTGGAAAATGATATCGACATGATTCTTTCACCAATTTTAAAATACAATCGTTTAACAATAGTTGATATGTTATAAATAAATTCAAAAATATGCGTACGTTTTTATGTAAACAAGCATTATATATATTTTTTTACATAAAAAATAACAGTAGATTTAAAATCAGCACCCCAGGAGACCCTAATGTGGTAAATATCATCAAAAACAAAAAATAATAATTTTTTCCTGTTTGGAAGAGAGTAGAAATTTGTAAGCGAAAAATTTACATGATGTTTTGAAATTCAATATCTCGTATTGAGATAATCCGATTTTTACGTCCTTGGGCTCTGTAAAGAAGAGAACTTTCTTTTTCTAAGAATATAAATAACTATTGTATTATCTCAGATGCAGTCCAGGCAACAAATACCTTAAAAACAGCTATAGGTGGAAATTTTTGGAACACAATTTTGGACTTCGTAACTTTGTTTGGGCTGGATAGGAGGTGGACATATGAGAAGTCCTCGCTCCTAGCCTTTGTGCCGGGAGGGGGGGGGTTAGAAGGTCCCATTTTTCGGGTTTTCACTTATATCTCGGAAACCCTGCGTCCTAGCGACATGACTACTCTGTAACAAATGAAAGCTGATTAAATTTCCTACAAATTCTATTCAATAAAGTTTTTCAAGATATCTTTAGTTTTTGAAATATCCATCCTTGAAAGTCTGTAATTTTGGGAAAAACACTTTTGCTGCAAATTTTTTCCCCGTTTTGACCGGATAACTCTTCAACGATGTACCAAAAAAATAAATAATGGTTATAGGGTTGTAGAGTATTGCATTCCCATCAATAATATTGTTATAATTAAAATTAAAATAAAGATTTTATTAATAAGTTATTTACGTTACGCCTCTACGTTGGGAGCCAATATAATAAAAATTTTATAATATTTAATTTTAAAAACTCTTTATCTCACGGATCGGGTTCGAGTCCAGTAAAGTAAAACAGAGATAATTTTAAATAATAAAAAACAAAAGACTCGTGGATAAGCTACATCCAGGCATATGGATAAACAAGCATTACCTGATATAAAGCCAGCTTCGTATTAACTGCATAGGACAGGATCTTCTTTACAACAGTATCTCCATTAACAGACTGAGCCTAGGCTTCATGAAAACTGATGACCATATGAGACTAGCTGTGCACTGAACTAGAGCTGCATTAGGAATGACTGTAGCTTCTTTTGAACTGCACTACCGTATGAGACTGGATCTTCTTTTTTACTGAACTCAACTGTATGTGACTGTATCTTCCATTACACTGAACTGCTTTCAATCGACTGACATGTATGTGACTGTTTCTTCCATTACAACTCAACAGACTGAACTGCTTTCAATAGACTGCACTGTATGTGACTGTTTCTTCCATTACAACACAACAGACTGAACTGCTTTCAATAGACTGAACTATGTGACCGTTTCTTCCATTACAACTCAATAGACTGGACATATGAGACTTTATCTTCCATTCCACTAAACCGCTTGTAACAGACTGAACTAACTTTCATGGCGGGAGCGTCCTACCGGTATCCAATGCTACCTGTATAGACTGCTAGACAAATATAACAAATAATATTTGTTTATCCCAATGAATTTAACATATCAATGAGCTTTTTGAATTTTCAGAATTTTCTGTGTTAATTTTAAAACTTTTAAATATGTAATGTAAAATATCATTAAAATATATATTACTTTGCTTTTTTATGTATTTTCCTTCAAACTTAAAAATAATTTCAGTGTTCATCGTGAAATCTGAAATTTAGCAACTAATAGTCCAGGCAACTAAGACTTATAGACGGAAATGTTTGGAACACAATTTTTGACTTCATAACTTTGTTTTGGCTAGTTAGGAGGTCAACATATCAAAAGTCCTCGCCCGTACCCTTTGTGCCGGGGGGAAGGGGGGGGTTTAGAAGGTCCCATTTTTCGGGTTTTCAGTTATGTCTTGGAAACCCTGTCTCCTAGCCACATGACCATTCTATAACAAATGAAAGCTGATTAAATATGCTGCAGGTTCAACTCAATAAAGTTTTCAAGATATCTTTAGTTTTAGAAATATCCGCTCTTGAATGTCTGTCATTTTGGGAAAAAACACACTTTTTTCTATTCTCGACCGGATAACTCTTTAACGATAAACCCAAAAAATAAAGGCCGTTTATAGGGTTGTAGAGCATTACATTCCCTTCAAGAATATATATAACTTTACTATTTTATGTATAAACGTGAAAACAGTTTTAGTGTGCATCGTGATATCTGGTGACAACTGACGACCAATGAACCTTTCAATTTCTCACCATTTCCAGTCAATGTATTGTCCAAAATATACTCCATTATGTAAATATAGTGAATAATGGACGTATAAATAGCACAAAATATATAATTTTCGGCCCACTGACCAGTTATTCATACTCAATTAGATAAGATCTTGTCCATTATATTGGCAATGGTTTTGCTAAGACCATGTGAGTGCGTATATAACGTTTGAAAGAAAATAAATAAAATAGTAAAGTAATATATATTATTGAAGCGAATGGAATGCTCTACAACCCTATAAACGACATTTATTTTTTGGGTTCATCGTTGAAGATATGTCCGGTCGAGAATAGAATAAAGTGTGTTTTTTCCCAAAGTGACAGACATTCAAGAGCGGATATTTTGAAAACTAAAGATATCTAGAAAAACTTTATTGAATAGAACTTGTAGGAAATTTAATCAGCTTTCATTTGTTATAGAATAGTCATGTCGCTAGGACACAGGGTTTCCGAGATATAAGTGAAACCCCGAAAAATGGGACCTTCTAAACCCCCCTCTCCCTGGCACAAAGGCTACGGGCGAGGACTTTTGATATGTTCGCCTCCTATCCAGCCCATTCTAAGTTATGAAGTCAAAAATTGTGTTCCAAAAATGTCCATCTATAAGTGTTCGTTGCCTGGACTAATGGTACTTGTAAGAAATGGTTCTCAAAATAAAACTCAAATTTAAACTTTTTTGCTTATAACGTTGATTCCAGAACACGTAGAAACGCCCTGATTGGGCGAAAATGTGTAACTAGAGCCTTTATTAAACGTCCAAATTGGTTAAACTGTCTTTGAAATGCGATCGGATTTTTGAATCTTTAACAAAACTTTAAGGGTCCTGCCAAAGCAAAATTTTAATACAATTTTTTTTATGTTTGGGATCTTCCCAAATAATATATAGGGAATTTTTTATGAATATAGGGATTTTTTTTGTGCCAATTAAAAATCTGACAGCCGTTTTGAAATCAAAAATTGTTTTAGGTATTGACACTATAGAATTCATTATTTTGACATATGAGAGTAGGTTATTTTTGGAGCTGCACCAGGAAAAATCCAATTTCAAATCCAATTTTTATTTTCGATGATATTAACCCCATTAGGGTTTCCTGGGGTGCGGATTTTAAACCTTCTATTATTTTTATGTAAAAAAAAAAAAAAAAATGTAATGCTAGTTTACTTGAAAACTTACACATATTTTTGAATTAATTTGACCTAATATAAACTATTGTTCAACAATTGCATTTTTTCTTTAATCCACTCTAAAAAGAAATGAATTGGCCAAAGAATCAGGTCGATATCATTTTCCAAACTTGGTTTATAAAATAAAGCATTTTTAACCTGTTTTATTTTATTTTTCAGCTCCTAATGCACATTGGACAGAACGCTAGGACACATGTCGACTATTTTACGATGCAGAATCGCCAGAAAAAAAAAATGGGTCAAATTGGTGACCCCACCACTGTATACTCCCTCCCCTTGTTAGACCTGAAACACCCTGTATAGAGGTAGCTCGGTAGCCGTGATCGTGGGAGGCACTCCGTGACTAGGGTCGTGGGTTCGATTCCCACTAGAGGTGATGGCTTTTCTTGGGGAAAAAATGCAGCAACCTTATCTAGGCTAAAGGGTGAAACATGTAGTCCCTTTACAGGCCCTGAGGGGCAGATACTGTAGAGGTATCTGATTCATGACCATAAGGCACACTAGGGAGATAGTGTGGTCAGTACTACGCTCCGGCCGCCTGATTTTCCCCTTGCCGCTTCGACTGCTAGAGTCATTAGCACCAAGTACCCATTAATAAATTAATTAAAGGCTGGGTTGGCCTAGGGACGGTCAGGGAGGCTGAATTTAACCCATGAATGAAGACACTAGAAGAAAAAATCTTAAGTGCTTGCTTGGGATTTGAACTTAGGTCCTCCAGCATATGAGTCCAGTGCTCTACCACTGAGCTAACCTCGCCCCCGAAACATGTAGATAACCACCCTAAAAATCTGTGTTATGTATAGGTGGATGTTAACATTTAAATTAATAAATATTTATATTGATAATACATTAATATAAACTAAATAATTAACAAATTTACTATTAAAATGGCAGTTTTTGTGACATAAGGATCATGTAATTCTCAACATTTGTTGTTCATTGTGTTATCTTGTTATTATTATTATTAAATTTTAACGTCCTTTATTTTACCCCCAATTTTTATGTATAGGTTACCACCCTTTTCTAGCCAGAATAGGGCTGATGCCTTTTCTTTTTTCTAAAGAAATGCCACTACCCCTAGCGGGAATCGAACCCACCACCCTCTGGCACGGAGTGTTAAGTGCTCACGCCTTAACGGTGTGTTATCTTGTATACTTGAGAAACTGGTTTCCCCTTTATAGGTCGGGAGAAAACACACTAAAATGTAAGCTAGATGTCTATGTAAATCTAAGCTACGGTCAGCACGTCCCTAGGATGTCTACTCTTTACCAGGGATAGCAAGCCCTTACCAGAATGATGGGTCTCTGAATCCTGCGACAATTTATGGTAATGCTTACCAAATACAACCCTTAAAAAATTTCCCGATGTTTGATTCGAGCATTGTGCCAATTGAAGTAAATTAAAAGAACATCCTAAAATAAATTAATTATGCTTTCATTTCCGAACTATTTTGTTTGTAAATTTTCTTACATGTTAATTAAAGTGTCCTCTATGCTTTGGGAAAAGATATAACCCCCCAAGCTGCGCTTGTTTTCGAGATATTGAGCCTCACTAAAAGATTCACTTTTTAACATGTGAGACAGAGGCGACGACGAATGGAAAGAATACAGCATAAAAATACTCATAAAAGCCATAGTTGTACAGTGAGAAGCTATAGTTGTACAGTGAGTTTATGTGGGTGGAAATTAAGCCCAACGATTAAGGTAGTTAATACCCTATAGTAGTTCTCAAATTGGGTTTTTGCAAAAAAATTCTCTATTTTAAGATATTATTTGGTGCTATCACAGAAGACTTCGAGTGTTTAAATCCCGAAAACAAGTACCACTTGTCCTATTTAAACTTTTGTCAGCAAGATGAGGGTTGCTATTATGTATCATAAACTAGTCAACTCTTTTTCCAAAGCTTAGACGACCCTTTAATTAAAATGTAGGCAAATTTATAAAAAAATAGTTCGAAAATGGCTCAATTAATTTATGTTAGGACGTTTATTCAATTTACTTCGACTGATACATTGCTCAAGCCAAACATGGGGATATTTTTTAAGGGTTGTATTTTGGGATTTTAAGGATTGCATCAGTCCAAAAATCACCTCCGAAGCCCTTGGGTCAATTTTTGTATAAGAACACACAGATTGTTTGCATAAAAAAACATTAAATACTCAATAATAAGAAAAAATGCGAAATTTTGAGAATAGTCATGTATTTAAAGGACTGAAACGCGGCTCCAAATGGACTAATCGAGTTCGTTGAGGTCTCAAATTTTTTTTATTTTTGAGCTCTAAAAGGAAGTACACAGGAAATAGTTGTTTATTTTGGTTAACAACTTGAATAAACAAAATAGATCCTTCTGCTCAAATTAAGGAACGTAAATATGCTTTAGGTCCACCCGACAAACCTATGTAATGTACTGTATAATCTTCTTTTTCGTACATGGCCTGCGCGAATGCCAGCAGACACATTTTTGTGACACTTGTTGTAATGTTTAGGTCCACCTGAAAAAACTATGTAATGTACTCTATAACATACAGTCTTTTTCAAGCATGACCACTGCGCATGCGCGAACGCCAGCGAATACTTTTTTTGTGACACATACAGCCTTCTTTTTCATACATGGCCACTACGCATGCGCGAACGCCACTGCGCATGCGTGAATGCCAGCAAACACTTTTTGATGATACAAATAGTCTTCATTTTTGTACATGGCCACTGCACATGTGCTAATGTCACTGAGCGTGCGCGAATGCCACTGCGCATGCGCTAATGCCACTGATCATGCGCGAACACCAGCGGACACTTTTTTGTGATACTTTTTTCCAGTTTAGTCAACGCTAAAGCACATTTTTTTTTTTTTTTTTTTTTTTTTTTTTTTTTTTTTTTTTTACGGCGCATCTACATCTAGGTCATTAGCGCCGACATCCAGGGTGCAGCCAGGAATTTTACCAGCGAGCCGTGGGATGATAAAATTCCTGCCGGAGGTTAGGAATCGAACCCACCATCTCCCGCTTATGAATCCAAGGCGCTAGCCATTAGACCACGGGAGACCCCCGCTGTTTGCACTACGCTGTCCCAAGGTGCTATACCATTGGGAATGAACGTACCGCTGTAATGCTGGTGCTGATTTACATGAATGGAGTGGACTGTATTTCGGGATATTTGAAAGTATGCACGGAAATGAAATAAATTAAGTGTAATAAGATTATGTTACATGTTTCTATGAGTGGGGGGTGGCCGAAAAGGGTTATAATATTGGTTAATGTATTAGTGGTTTTTGAGGTTTATAAAGGGGGGTTGTATTAAAATAAATTGATGTCTGGTCCATGCGGTCTGCTGAAGCAGGAGTAGTCTCTGATGTTGAGATAGTTGTGCTACTCACTGTGGGGCCTGTCCTTTCTTCTCTTCATCCTCCTCCATGTTGCTCTCCGGGTTGCTTGGCTTCTACTCGACCATGGCCAAAGCTATGGGCTTTTGTAAAGGGATGCACATGGTGCCCACAGCATACATTAGTCAAAGGTTGCTAATGGAGTCCTGGACCCTTTTTTTAACGGTCTCCCGCATTTGAACCGCATGGAGGTAGCAGATGAACATATGGAGGCAACCTCTATGGTGAGCCAAGTGATGACGTCACAGGTTGGCTGCTATGGGGGTTTACATCAAACAAACCGCCCACCTAAATTTGACCCGGTTAAATTTAAATAAAGAAAACAAAACTTAAGTTATGGAGCATACAAATAATAAACATCACATGGGGAAAAACTATAACAATGACAAATGATGAAAGAAGACGATCACTGCATCGCTTATAAAAGGATAAATAATTACTTAAATTTAACAAAATAATAAATTTAATTGCTTCCTTCAGTTACCCTACTGAAATAAATAAATACATGAATAGTTACCAAAACATGGTAGACGACAAAAATTAAAGTTTAATTATCCTTGGACTCATTGTCCTCGGGAAGAAAAAGGGGGACAAGCGATGACACTGCTCTGGTAAGGTGACTGCCGGAAGGAGTCCTGACAACTACCGAGCGCGTAACACCGTCTCTACCCGGAAAGGTTTCGACGACTCTGCCGACAGGCCAGTGGCCAATGGCTGGGCGTTTCTCGACGAGAATTACCAATTCACCAGGCTGAAGCTCAGGCGTTCTTCGCGTCCATTTAGACCTTTGTTGAAGGGTGTGGAGATATTCCCTTCTCCACCTGTTCCAAACCTGTGCTATCTTCAGCTCGGTGAGACGCCAGCTAGGAAGAGAATGCGTAAAAGTGGGCTCGTCCGTGGATGCTCGAGGAAGACGGGTTGGATGCGATCCGAGCAGGAAATGTCCAGGAGTCAAGAAATTGAAATCTTGGGGATCTTCTTTAAGAGCGCAAAGCGGGCGAGAATTTAGCAATCCTTCGATTTTCGCAAAGGTGGTAGAAAGATTTTCGAAGGTACTTGACTGCATGCCAACTGCGCGTGGGAGTAATCCCTTGACGGATTTCACTCCTGCTTCCCAAAGACCACCAAAATGGGGAGCACGGGGTGGAATAAATTTCCAGGTGATTCCTCCCGGGGCCAGATGATCTATCACTGAGTCTTCGATGCTTCGCTGGAAACGAAGCAAGTCCTTCAGGAACCTCGAAGCGCCAACGAAGTTAGTTCCGTGATCGGACCATATCGTGTTGGGAACTCCTCTTCGGGCTATGAATCGGTCAAGCGCATCGAGAAATGCTGAGGTGCTGAGAGAGGACACCGCCTCCAGATGTACAGCCTTAGTGGCCATGCAAATGAAAATGCACAGATATGCTTTACCCAGGGCTGCATTACGTCGATTGGATTGCTTGATGGAGAACGGGCCAGCGTAGTCGACTCCGACTTGTAGGAAGGCTCTGTACTGAGCGAATCGTTCTCGAGGAAGTGATCCCATGAGCGGGGCGCTCGGTTTGGTCTTTCGTATGCGGCACTGCACACATCGTAATATCCTTCCCCTGATCAGTTTCGGAGCCTTTGGTATCCAGAAGCGAGCTCGGACTAGGGCCAAGGTGAGAGAGGTTCCTGCGTGGAAGTTCCTCTGATGAATATTATCCACGATCATGCGAGCAAGATGGGATTCACGAGGAATGAGGAGTGGATGTTTCGCGTCATCCTCAATGGGGGCATTTTGAAGTCGGCCGCCCACCTTAATCATGCCCGATTTGTCTAGGAAAGGAGTTAGCTGCCGGTACGCGAAAGGCGTTTCTTCATTCGCTTGATACAGGGCAGCGGGGAGTAATTCGCGTTGGACTGCTCGAATGCAGCGTGATAAAGAAGTCTGGTACTCCTCTGCGAGGATTGGACCACTGAGCTGCCGGGTGGTGGATTTCTGCAGTCTTAGCAAGCGAGCGACTGTTCTCACCAATACTTCCAGTTTGGAAAAACGGGACATCCATTCGTCCAAGGAGAACTCTTTCGAAGGCTCTTGTAAGAAATTGCTAACCACTATGTTTTCGAAGGGAGGTTCGATGGTGCCGGGCCATTCTGTAGGTAAGCTCAGTAACCAAGCGGGACCCTGCCACCAAAGAGTTTCTTGTATTAATTTCTTCGGAAGGCAGCCGCGCGATCCCAGATCCGCGGGGTTATCCTCGGATGCGACATGACGCCAGGAAGAGAGGGGAATAACGTCTAAAATTGAAGATACACGGTTGGCTTCAAAAACCTTGAGCTTGTAGGTTGGTGTGCACAGCCAGGAGAGTACCACTTGCGAATCAGTAAAACAGAGTGGCGGTAAATCTCTGAATTGCGTAAAGGTGACAGAGGAAATCAGGCGTGATAACAGAAGCGCCCCGCACAGTTCAAGCCTCGCAATGGTTAAAAATTTTATGGGAGCGACTTTAGTCTTCGCCATGAGTAGGTGAACCCGCACACGACCATCTTGATCTTCTGCACGTAGAAATACGGTGGCTGCATATCCCTTGGCCGAAGCGTCGCAGAAGCCGACCAGTCTGTATGTAGGGCCGACAAGCGAAATATAGCGGGGAATCTTGATTGACGCTAAGCAGTCCCATTCTTCACACAGCTCGCGCCAGCACGTGTTTATGGAAGGGGGGGAGCGTATCATCCCAGTCAAGCCGCTCTTTCCAGATTGTTTGAAGTAAAGTTTTTGCCAGGAATGTCACTGGCGCCAGGAGTCCGAGGGGGTCGAAAATCCTGGCTACAGCTGACAAAATGACTCTTTTGGTGGCTCCGTGTATGGGGGGCTGGGAGATGGAGTAGCTAAAAGCGTCCCTGTGAGGATCCCATACCAGACCAAGGATCTTTATTGAATCGCAGTTCACTGGCGTTATGGTAAACGTTTCAGCATTTGCTTCTCCCTTGGGAATCAATTCAGAAAAACTTGACGCCCACTTGCTTAATTGAAACCCGCCTTTGGAGAAAAGAGCTATGAGCTGCCTCTGGAGTTCCAACGCTTCCTCCAATGAATCAGCGCCCGTCGCTATGTCATCCACATACATACAAGTCCGTATAGCGGACGAGGCTAACGGAACAGAGATAATTTCCACCTTCGTCGTGGGTTAACTGTTGTACGACTCGCATGGCTTGGAACGCGCTGGAAGTAACACCATAAGTCACGGTGTTCAGTGCGTATTCTCGCAAGGCGTCTTCCGGAGAAAATCTCCAAAAAATGTGCTGAAGGTCTCGGTGCTTTGGGTGTACTAGTATTTGCCGATACATCTTCACTAAATCGGTACAGAGCGGGACGCGGTAAAGCCTGAAGTGAGTCAACACGCGGAATATGTCATTTTGGAGCTTAGGGCCTGCATAGAGGGTGTCATTGAGAGAGAATTTAGATGTCTTGCACGAAGCGTCAAATACTACGCGTAACTTTCATCCCTCCGGGCGATGTTGCCAAACTCCATGATGGGGAATGACATAGTTGGACTGAATGGAGGTAGGGGACATGTGTCCCAAATCGATGTATTCTCGCACAAATTGAGAATAACTCTTTTGCAGCATAGGAATTTTCTTTAATTTCTGTTCCACCGCGAGAAAGCGCTGCGTTGCCACATCTCTATTATATCCGGGTGCTATATTAGGACTTCTCAAAGGTAGCTCAACTTGATAACGGCCGTCCTTCGCGCGGCTGTGCGAGTTCTGAAAGTGCTGCTCACACATTTCGTCCTCGGGGTTACTATGAGACTTTGGAGTGGGTTCTTCTAATTCCCAGAATATCTTCAGCTTCGAGTCAATCTCAGCAGATGAGAGACTAAACCAAACGTTTGTTTCTAAGCTGTTAGGGCCCTCCAGCTTCCCCGAGACCACAAGTCCAAAAACTGAAGGTATAAGGTACAAATCGCCGACCTCGGATTTTATTGGAGCTCCGTTGATTAGCTGTGGGTATAGATCACTGCCAATCAAAGCATCCACTGGAACCGATCTGGCAAAATCCTGGTCCGCTATCGACAGAGATGAGAATCGCTCGTAGACATTTGGAGGAGCTGGGAGATTGGGCAGCGCTGAGGTAATCCGTTCGACGATCAAAACTTTGGTCTTATATTCCTTTGGGGAGGAATATGGCTTGATCACACAGGTTGCAGTGTTTAGGGGTTGAGCGATTTTGGAACCCCCGAGTCCACACACGTTTCCTATGAATGTTTCAACGGGCGCCCCTATCCGACTGGCTAGTTGCCTAGTGATAAAAGTGTGTTGGCTGCCGGAATCCAACACGGCGCGGATGGGGTATAGTTTTCCCTTTGGGGATTTGATCAGTGCTTGTACAGTGCCCAAGAATACTAGTCCGCCCGAATATGCAGGTTCTTCGGCTGAGGATTCGAAGCCAATGAACGCATCGGGGATTTGTGGATTGGCAGGTTCTTCATATTTTGTTCCATTTTTACTTGATGTTTTTGTAGCAGCTACCTTTTCCTCGTGTATAAGACTATGATGCCTTCCTTTGCAAAATTTGCACGAAAATTTCGACGGGCAGCAGGCACTATTATGCCCTTCGCGAAGGCAGTTGGAGCATCCCTTCCAGGCGGCAACGAACTCCGCTCTTTGTTCAACCGCGAGAGACGCAAATCTGATGCAAAATGATAAAAGATGTCTGCCTTGACAATACGGACATTGGCCCGAATGCGCCTGGAAACTGCGCGACCTTGTGGGAATCGCAAAATGACGCCTTTGACCTTGTGGTGAATTTGGAGCCTTGTTTCCTGGAATGTTTTTTCTAGGTGATGGGCTGCAGCGGTTAGTATTTGTCACATGAAACGATACACCATTATATTTTGCAGACCACCGATTGGGATATTTAGCCCTTGCATCGCCTTTTGGGCGCGATTCAGCAGGCATCGACGACGCTGACGACTCTACGTCTCTTGATAACTTAAATGCCATAAGACGTTGGCGCACAAAGTCTATGACGTCCGCAGCAGATGGCATGGCTTTCGGGTCACTGCGAGCTAGCTCGAACTGCCTCCGCGTCTCCGTGTTAAGAGAGCGGAGCGCTAGCTTAGAAAGTATGAAGTCCGCTGGATTGGCAAGATTGAGAGACAAGAACCCTTCGATGCTGTCACCGACCTGAGTCAGAAACTGCTCATATCGCTGACGTTCACCTAAGTTGCCTTTACAGTTGCTGTCAAGAATCCGCTGCAAGTACATGCTGGCCAGAACACGAGGGTTGTCATATGCTTCCGTAAGTTTCTCCCAAGCTAGCTCGTATGATTCTTCGACTTTAGGGAACCGGCAAATGAGGGAAAAGGCTTCTCCTTTTAGGGCTTGCATTAAATAATGTAGCTTGTCAACTTTCGGCAATCTGGTATTGTTGTGGATGAGAGATACAAATGAATCCTTAAAACTCGTCCATTGAAAAATATCTCCTGAAAAGCTGGGGATCGATATTTTGGGAAGTTGAGCTCTGTCAGATCCGCTTAAGTTCAAAGCGCCAAGGACTTGACTGAGGTCTTCGGGAAGCATAGTTTGACGAGCATCCCGGGGTTCTTCCTTCGCTTTGAGGTGGGAACGCAGAGCGCGAGCGTTAAATATCTCGCTCTGCACTTGGTCGTAGTGCTCCTCCCAAGCCCTTGAGGGAAATTGATCTGGCTTGTCTATCAAGACGTGGATCCTATCAAGCTCATCCCAGGTTTCTTGATAAGACGCCCAATGTGCTTCGGCTGAATCGTGGTGCACGAGAAATAGATACGTTTGCGAATCATCAGCGATGGCGGCTTTCCGTACTGTGGACAAACTGGTAATGTTTCTCTTGAGAGACCGCAACTTCCGTTCAAGGATCTTGATGTGAGAGTCATAATCAGGGATAGACTCAGGCATGGTTGAAAATTCTTCTATCAATAGAGATGACTTGAAAGTAGAGTGTAAAATGATTAAGATACTACAACCCATCGAGCAAAGAGGAGAGAAGAGAGAGAGAAAGCAAGACCATGAGGAGAAAAAATGCAAAAAAAAAGAGTGCAAATGATGAGCATCACGAACATTCTATAGAAATAAAATAAATAGAAAATTGTATAATGGCTGTAAAGTAATAAAGCAGTAAATAATAGCACCAATTATTGATTCAGCAAATTAATATATTTAATGATGTCAACAAGCAAAGCAAATAATTATTATAAACTAATAAATTGACCTAAGTAGGCAAGAAATAAAGTAAAGGCATGACAATGATGACGTCACGCAGAGGATGACTGTGCAGCACGGAGAGTTCAGAGAGCTGTAAAGAGACAGACCTCTCTGTTGAGGCAGTAACCTGCCCAGATATATGATAACAACTGACATTAGCACATTGTGTTCTGTACTAAGTAATTTGCTCTTTGCTAAGTTAAAAGTGTTGACAATCATTTAATAGTGACTAAATCATTGTATATAAGAATAAATAAGGTGCTAAAGGACAATTGATAATGTCAAATTAATTATATAAAGATGATAGCTGCACTATGTAGGCAGAAATGACTAAGTATTGTAACTCATTATTATCTAATTAAATAGATACACAGAAAAATATAATGACAAAGATGAGTATTTTATTTATTTAAATCCATATAATTGTTGAAAATTGCAAACCGCAAGGCTTAATGAATGCTGAGTGAATAACTATTCACCTTTATTAATCGCTTAATGGAGAATTGGAACTTAAGTCAGGTAAATAAAGAACTTAGATGATTATAACTTATGATTATATCCAGGCAATATTGAAAATTGATACAAAGCACTAGCAATAAAAGGTAAGTGATTTTGCTAGGAAAAGCAGTGATAGAAGTAAGCTGAATGATTATTACAATTATTTTACCAAAATTATCACAACATTGTAATAAATTAATTAAATTGTTGATCAATTTATAATCATCTGATTAAAATGCTCATTAATTTCTAAAGGTTTACTCAATTTGATTAATATTCTTAACAGAACTCATTTACCAGATTGAGAGATACTATATGTTTGATAATTAATGTTTCTTTTCTGCAGAAACATCTTAATATAAACATTAAATAATACAGTTTGCCTCAATGGAGAAAAAAAAAAAAAATTAATAATTAACTGATAATAATGAAAGCAAACTCTGAAGTACAGTAACTGCACTTGCAACTGTTGAAAGTTGCAACTTGTATCCTATAATCTATTAACTATGCAAGTTAAATAAAATAAAGAGCTTTAAACACTAAAGTAAATAGCATTTTTGGTTCTACTATTAAGGACATGCCTAATATATACACAATAATTGATATTACTGTTAACTGAAGCAAAAAAAAAATAAAAAATGTAAAATTATTTGAGAATCAATCATGTTGATAATTCTAATTAATTAAAAATTACTGCGATGCAATGATTTACAAGTAGGATTGACCTAATAGGAGCAATATATGAAAATAATAATTCTAATAATGAAGATTATGCAGACAATGATGATGAAGAATAAACAAAATAAATTGAGAAAGCTCAGTAAATATGATTTTAATTTTGAACCCAATTGTTGGGTTAATTTTATCCGGCCCTGCTGGACCACTATGTTTGCACTACGCTGTCCCAAGGTGCTATACCATTGGGAATGAACGTACCGCTGTAATGCTGGTGCTGATTTACATGAATGGAGTGGACTGTATTTCGGGATATTTGAAAGTATGCACGGAAATGAAATAAATTAAGTGTAATAAGATTATGTTACATGTTTCTATGAGTGGGGGGTGGCCGAAAAGGGTTATAATATTGGTTAATGTATTAGTGGTTTTTGAGGTTTATAAAGGGGGGTTGTATTAAAATAAATTGATGTCTGGTCCATGCGGTCTGCTGAAGCAGGAGTAGTCTCTGATGTTGAGATAGTTGTGCTACTCACTGTGGGGCCTGTCCTTTCTTCTCTTCATCCTCCTCCATGTTGCTCTCCGGGTTGCTTGGCTTCTACTCGACCATGGCCAAAGCTATGGGCTTTTGTAAAGGGATGCACATGGTGCCCACAGCATACATTAGTCAAAGGTTGCTAATGGAGTCCTGGACCCTTTTTTTAACGGTCTCCCGCATTTGAACCGCATGGAGGTAGCAGATGAACATATGGAGGCAACCTCTATGGTGAGCCAAGTGATGACGTCACAGGTTGGCTGCTATGGGGGTTTACATCAAACACCCGCTAAAGCATAATTGTGTTATTCGGGTATAAAAACTAAACACTTGGATATTATATTTTTATTACGAAGCAGAAACATGCTTGCTGGTCAAATAATTTTCTTAAGAATTCTTTTGGACTTTCCCTGTCGATGTCATTCAATAGCTTTAAGTATTAGTTGAATTTGTTCCTTTCAGGTGCTATTCTGTGGTTAGTTTTGATAATCAAAATGGGTGCCCTTGCGGGGATTATGTATGGTGGACAAGATAATATCTTCATCAGGATTAAAAAAATTGTTTGATCCCACCAGTAGCACTTTTAGCCCAAATCAATAAGGATACTTGAATTTATTTTTGTAAACCCAATATTATGGTTAGATTCTCAGGAAAAAACAGCTAAATTCAACATTATAAACAATAATTATATAGTACTAGCTGAATACCCATGCTTCGTCACGGCAGATAAGTAGTTATTTTATTGCGTTAAATAATGTATCATCAAAATTAACACTACTATATAATTTTGTGCAGTGTATTATAGCACGGTTCCCGTCATACTATATGGATCATCACCAGGTATAGCCAGGTATTTCTAGTAATTCAAGGTCTGCCATCATAGTTGAAATTAACCGCAAATAAAAATAATATGAAATATATACAGTACGGTAATAGCTGAGCTGTTATTGTCCTAGAACACATGCTGCTTAGGCGTGCATGCTCTCTTTAAAACCAACTAAAAATTCCTATCCCTCTAAAAATACTTAAAAATTTGAATATCAAAAAAATTTTTAGAGAGCGTTTACACCCTAAAGGGAGTGTCCATGCAAAATTTCAAATTTTTCTGTAGTTTGCACCGGACGATGATAGGTCAGTGAGTGAGTGGTATTTTACAAACATATAGGGGTCAATCCATATCAAGTGGTCCAGAGGAGGTTGCTGCAAAATTATAATTTTTTTTTTTTTTTTTTTTTTTTTTCTATTCAAACTCCCACTGAGAACACAAAAATGTTTTTATTTTATTTTTAGAATTTCTTTAACCAATATCTGTGCGTTGGCATTAAGTATCCAACATACATAGGTTATGTATCAATCTTTCAGGAGGCGATAGTAGACCTCATGTGCAAAAAAAAGTTCATACACTACTAAAGTTTCAAATTTTTATTTTCATGCCCATCTGAGTTAATGGGCCCTAAAATTTAAAATTTTTGAAAAATCATGAAATTTAAAAATTTATAATTAAAAAACTAAAATATATTGTCCCATGCTGCCATTATTGCTATACATGATAGTGTTATCACTAAAGACCGGATTTTGTGCAGTAAACATTTTAAAAATGTACAATAAAAATTAGCCAAACGTGCAAAACGGTGAATTCAACCTTCTCCTGTGTAAAAAAAAATCAAATATCAAGTTTACATATTTATATAATTATTATAATATACATATGTGCTTACAAAAACTACAAAAAAAATTGTTTGCTAGATACGGTAATTAAACAGACAAAATTAATAAACAAAAAACAAAATTAATAATATATATATATATATATATATATATATATATATATATATATATAGTGAAACATAAATGTTTGTAATTTTCTACTAACTACATTAGTAGTTAGGGGGGAGAGCCCATACTATTTCTATGAACTGTCACGCGGTGAGGAGCTTTTAAAAAAATTGTTTCGCGTTATTAACAAGTTTGTTTCAGCTACACGGTTCAAACCATGCGCTACACAAGTTACATGCACCATATTTGAATAAAAATCTTTTAATTCTATTCCAGCTTTTACCATATACGGTATCGCTAACAAATAAAAGAATTTTATCTTGGTAGAATTTTGTTTGACAAAAAAATTTGCTAAACTGTCGTTCACAAATCAAGAGACAGTCTCTTAGTTCGTTTTTGGAAGTTGCTTGCATGAAGGTGAGGTATGGTTTGGGTTCAATCCCCGGGTGTAGGATTCCACCAATTAACTTCAAATGTAAAGTCCCTGTGGGTCTGTTGTTTCATCCACCATGATGTAAACATAATTTATTTATTTAAATTTTAACGTCCATTATTATTAACTGCGAATTTTGGGGCGGGTTATCTATAGGTTACCACCCTTTTCTAGCCAGGACAGGGCTGATGCCTTTTCTTTTTTCTAAAGAAAAGCCACCACCCCATTGTGGGAATCGAACCCATGACCTTTGGCACGGAGTGTTAAGTGCTCAGGCCTTAACACTCACGGCCACCGGGCCTCCGTAAATATTTATTTCTTCAACAGAATGTTCACAACAGTTTTTGAGATAATTTTTTCTGAGGGTGCTCTTTTCAGGAATGTTTTGTTTTGTGTATTTTTGCAAAAATGACTTAAAAGGGCATGGACTGCAGTTTATCGAATGGAATATTGGAAGCAACCATCGTGTGACATGAATCGATATAAAATGTTAGTTGTCTAATGACGAGCAGGTTTGTGTGAGTAACTGGTGAATTGGAGCTCGCTTGGATTTTCGTGCTGCAGTTAAATGTGTGTGCCCGCCTATAAAAATAAAAAGATGTTGGGAATAGTCAAATGCTATCATGTGCTACTTATGAAAAGATAGAATGTGTTACTTGAGTTGCAATGAGCATCGACTTGAGAATTTCGATCGGAACCAATTGCATTATCGCAAGAAGAAGAACAGATTGTTTTCCCGTCTGATTTCAATTTTGGATATGGTTTTATCCTAATTTTGAAGATTGGCTGGCTCTCAATATTGGTTGGCTATGTTAGGCATTTTCACTATTGTACTTGCTTACCAAACTCAACTCAACTTTAGAATGAAATGAATATAAAAGAGTAGGTTGGAAGGTTGAGTCAAATCAAATTAGAACTTCTAAGAAAGTTAATACAAAGGGACCATAGTTCCACATTATACCATTTCCTTAAGGAGTTCAAATTTTCCTTTCTTGGAAAATTAAGTAGGTAATAAATTATTATTGTTGATGATCTAAAAATAAATCACAAGTATTCTCTACAACAAAAATTAAAAAAAAAAAAAAAAAAAAAAAAAATCAATATTTTAATATTAAAACGTATGCTACACCCTCATTAAATAGTATTGTACAGTTAAAATTTCTATAATTTTCTTTTTTCCATTGTTATTGGACCAACATTTTTAAATAGAACGTTAAAAAATCTAAAAATTAAAATCTAAAATAAATTCTATTGATTGGAGCTCTGAATTCTTCTAAAACGTTATGGGAATGGAGTGCATCTCTCATATTTTTGATTTTGACAATTACAATGAATTTGTATAGATTCATTTATTTTTTAGGTGGCATGTGAGCTGATTCCAAAACTTCCCAATATTGACTTCATCATCAATGGACAGAACTTTACTCTTGAAGGAAAGGATTATATTCTTAGGGTAAGATAATTTTTTTTTTTTTTCTTCGCACTTAACTATCATTTTTACTTTTCAGTATTTTGGAGGATTAGAAGTTCCTTGATCTTTGTATTTTTCACCCTTTGATGAAAAGTATATTTTTTATATTATTACTAGCTGATCCCTGGCGTGCCATGCTACACTTTCTATCTGCATCTAGAAAAGCAAAAAAATTGGAAACCAAAGAAGTTTCCCACCCGTGACCTCCGAACTGTGAGTCCTATATGACTATGACCTATACTCCTCGTATCAAGACCTACCCGTGTACCAAGTTAAGTCAAAATCGGTCAAACAGTGCCAATTTGTATAAGGAACAAACATACAGACAGACCGCTGGTATAAGTTTTTGACCTAGCCTATGACACTCCTCATATCAAGACTTACCCGTGTACCAAGTTACGTCAAAATCGGTCTAACAGTGCCAATTTGTATAAGGAACAAACATACAGACAGACAGCTGGTATAAGTTTTTGACCTAGCCTATGACACTCCTCGTATCAAGACTTACCCGTGTACCAAGTTACGTCAAAATCGGTCAAACAGTGCCAATTTGTATAAGGAACAAACATACAGACAGACAGCTGGTATACGTTTTTGACCTAGCCTATGACACTCCTCGTATCAATACCTACCCTTGTACCAAGTTACGTCAAAATCGGTCAAATGGTGTGGATTTGTAAAAGGAACAAACAGACACGTAATTTTTATATATATATAGATCTAAGAAAAAACACTCTCTTATATTCTAATAAAAATGAGCTTGATCTCTTTCTTCATAGAAATTTGAAATATATAATTATTTACTTATTTAAATTTCATGTACAAAGCCTCTGCTATGTGGGCTTATTCAACAAATATTTAAAGTTTATAGCCTTTTCAGGAGCAATAATTCGGGACCTGAAAGGCTAACCTTTTTTTTTTTGTTTACAAATTCCTAGTTGAAAAATATTTTCTACTTGGTACCACAACTTTCCACAAAAAATTTTGGATTTTTTAAAAAAGTTTTAGGTCTCCCACACAAGGTCTAAATTTCAGAAAATTTACTGAAAAAGTCAATTTTTACAAAAATATGAAAAGAACCTAAAACACTTTTATTCTAAGCAGCAAGTTAAAATTCCACTAACAATAAGCACAAAAAACAATAGAAAAAGTATTTAAAAAATTTAGCACATCATTTAAGTCCCTCGCACAAGGCCTGAAAGTTGTAAATGTCATCTAATTTTTGAAATTGAGTTTTAACTTGCAATTTAGAATAAACGTGTTTCAGATTTTTTTTTAAAAACCCTTTACAAAATATTGTTGTAAAAAATGACTTTTTAAGTGAAATTGAATTTTCTAAACTTTAGGCCTTGTGCGGGAGACCTAAACATTTTTTTAAAAATCCAAACTTTTTTGTAGTATGTTGTGGTGCCTAGAAGCAATTTTTTTTTTAACTTGGAATTTGTAATAAAAAAAAAAAAAAAAAAAAAAAAAAAAAAAAAAAAAAAAAAAAAAAAAATCAATACACTCTAATGTACCAGGATGGGGTTAACATTTCAGAAAAAAACAAACTATTTTCCTGACTGTAAACAGAATAAAACAATTCTCAGTGGCAAGGCTAAACTTAAATATAAGCCCCTTAATACTATGATTTTTTTTTAATTTAGTTCAGAATAATGAAAATGGTAACTTTTTGCCAAAATGTTGACGAGACATTTTTCTTCTTTGTAAAGAGACACCTCGCCTTGTGGAATTTTTTTCCTACCTCACTCAGCATTACGGTAGTCTATGTAACTTGGGACGTAGGGAATAGAAATTTTCTTTAGAAAAACTTGCAAAAGAAATGCACAGCTGTAAATGTTTTGTTTCAGGTATGTTATTTGAATCAACTGAATCGTACTGAACCTTACACTTGAAACTCCATTATAAACTAAACCTCTTCTTTTTTTTTTAATTGTTTTATTATTTTATATTAAGACATAAATAACATGGCTCTATGTTGAAATTGTATTTCACTTGAAAACTGTTTCCTTCCATTGTTTTTGGTATGAAAAATTCTAATTTCCACAAAAAAAAATCATCAGTTAGCTCTCGTTCGAAGGTTCAACTACTTTCTTGTTCATATGGAACCTGATATTTTCTGTTTCCGGATGGATAGCACTGATTTTTTTCTGTGAAACACAGGAGACGATTAACTGTGACTTTCAGAACCATTTTTCTGACCTCTGTGGGCTGCGATCATGTAGCCCAGTAAATTTTAACATGCTTTTTCTTACTTGAGACCTTCTTTCTTGTGAAAAACCTACAGTTTCGGTGAAGTTACATTGCTCAGGTTTGTTCCCAGGAAGGAATTTTTGTTACATCTGTGCGGGTATTAACCTTTGCTACAAATTAAATACCTGAAAGATGTGGCGATTCTACTATTCTACTAGGTATGCAACTGGATTATACAAAGTACAGTTGTTTTTTTGTGAGAGGGACAGTCAGTCAGGACAGAGCATCTCATTGGCCTCAAAGGAAGAGCCTGGCCCCTTGACAAAAAAATGTTCTCAACAATCCGCTTAAAAAAAAAAAAGAAAAAAAAAAAAAAAAAAAAAAAAAAAACTTTTTGCCTCCACTATATATCAAGTTTGTTGATGCACTAAGTCATGGGCTTCTCAAAGATATAGAATTTTTTAATGTTCTTCAGAGTAAAGACAAAGCAGCATGGGCTCATTTACAGCTTTTATTGGTTTCTTGGGTAAATAATAAAGGAGACAACAATGCTGATTCAATTAGCAACCTCCTTAAGGAGCCGTATTTCTCCTGACCCAATATTGTTTGACCAACAATTGCCGACATTGGTCCCGACCCAATCCAATCTACTCATAGCTCGTCAGTAATGAACTCGCAGTGAAGTGAAAATGAGTCATTAATCTAAGAAGTACCACCTAATAAGCATAGAAACCTTTGATTACTGGAGGTATAAAGGAGAAGTTAAGAGGCCAATCAATCTTCTGGAAGTGTATCAGTCCCCAAAAAAAATCTTGATTCAACAGTTAATTTTTAACTGTTAAACTACAATAAGAGAAGCATTATTATTCATATATTAAAATAATTTATAAGAAAGGAAGCTGGAAGGTTATAAACATCTTTCCACGTATTTAATAAACAAGGGAAACAAAAAACAAAAATGTGACTAAACAAAGTTGTTCTAAATTTTATTAGCTTTCCTTTAAAATTTTAATTTAAATCGGTTAAGATGTAGAGACTGTAGAATTTTTTGAAACACAATATGTCGTTTGGCACCATTTTGCGTCGGTCGTCCAATATCGGCCTACAAACAAAAAGTTTGAATGGCCGAGAATCGGTGGTGATCAGATGAGATCGGATTGGGTCGGGTCAGGTCCAATGTAGACACCTCCATTGAGATGCTTGTGTTTGTTTTTCTTCCAACAGTCGGTGGCTATCAGATCGGATCCGATCAGGACCAATGTAGGTGCACCCTAAGAAGTACGGAGATCTATAATTGTCATGCCATTGAAGATGTGTTATTTTTGATGGCCAATAAAACACTGTGTGGGAGTGTATCTTAAGAATGTTTTCTATTATTTTGATTATGATAGGAGTTATGAATTTCTCAAACCAAAATTAGTTTTTTTTTATAGGCCAGAGCAAAAGACTAACTCTGAAACGTGATTTATTCTTGGATTAATTTTTCTATTGGCTATAATAGTAAACATTTGGTGAAAACGGATCAATTTCTCGTATTCAGAGTTTGTTTGGAAGTGAAATGGAACATTATAATAATAATATGATTCTGCAGAAAATGTTTCTACATAACAATTTGTTCTAATTAAATTTTAAAGGTTTCAAAGTGAAAGAGAAATAATCAATGAATATAGGAAACCAAAAATACATCTACTTGATGCTGTAATGCGGCAAGGGAAGAAGTTTAAGAGGATTCAAATCAAGCAACTGAGACAATCTTAATGATTTTAAAGTGATATTATTTAGTGGGAAGAATAAGAATATCATTTTATCAATAGCTTGAAGTAAAAAACAAAAAAGGTTTAAATGAAAATAAATTGTGGTTACTTGCTCGCCTAAAATTACTGTATAGGGTCATTCCAAGTCAAATCAACACAAAAAACAAACATTTTCAACCTCACTATCTCAGAAATTGATGAAATTTGGTGAGGAGGTTGCCTTTGTATAGACTAAGAAAAATACCAAACATTATTGAAAAATATCAACTGATTTGGAAGTTACAGCTATGTAAAATGTCAAAAAATGCCGGTACCTGAGATTTTTGAATTGCTATTGTTGCTCTTATATTTAAGCTAGAGAGGTGAGAGGGGTGTTATTTTAAAGCTCTTTGTAAGAACTTTCTTATGATATGCAACACCATATAGGTTAGGTAGGAAAAAAGTTTCTCAAATTCAAAAACAAAATTTTATTTGTGTATATCTCAAAAAGCGTATTTTTTAAAATTTTTGAAAATTTTATATGTTTTTCTAAGTGTATTTGAGAACTTATTCCTAAAGTTTTATGATGGGATTCCAATGGGTTAACCATTTATTATTTTTTTTGTTTTTTTTTTAAGATGCTAATATTTTGGACAATTATACAAAACATGATCATATATGTATATGTTACGTACTTGCAATTGTAATACAACTTTAAATCTCTTTAAAATGTTTAAAAATAATCTATTTTTATTAAATAAAATTGGTTTATTAATCAGAAATCATAATTATAATATTAAAACCACTTTTATTAAAATTAAAATAATTCAGTACTAAATTAAACTTATATTATCATTACATTTTCTAATGATGTAACGGAAGGCCCAATGGCGATGAGTGTCCCCACAACACTTAAGGGTCGTGGGTTCGATACCCACTATGGGGTGGTGGTGGCTTTTCTTTAGGAAAAAGAAAAGGCATCAGCCCTATCCTGGCTAGAAAAGGGTGGTAACCTATAGATAACCCATCCTAAAATTATTAGTTAATAATAATGGATGTTAAAATTTAAAAAAATAAACATTGTTTTAATAACAAACCTTAAACAAAATTTTAGTTGCCTTCATCAACAAAACTAGGTACTTACGTATTAGCGTCAAAGCAGGTTAAAGAGGCGGGTCTCGTTCAGAGATCTGGATCATGGATAACGCATTTCTATTGGTCAATCACTATCAGAGCAGCATAGGTTCATTGGCTATTGTGTTTATAGTAACCATCTTGTTCCCTTTGTCTTTATAATGCAATTCATTTGTGTTTTATTTACCCACGGAATTGTTGTTTATTATTTAGATTCGTGTTTAGCAGAGTTTATAAGGCGACAACAGAATAACAAGGATGAAAAGAGACTTTTGAAGCGATGCTAAATTGAATATCAGTCCATTATCCAGCGAAAAACCATCCTTGATCTATATTATCAACGAGTAGGATTGACTAGAGTTTAGATATAACCTTGAGCGAGCGTAAACGCATGGTAATTATGCTATTAAATAAGTGTTACGCCTTTTCGCTCGATAAAGGTTACAAAAAAACTCTAGTTAACCCAAAACGTTGATAATCCCGTCGCCATATTGGCAAAAAGTTATTCGACTCCTTGATCCAGTTCTCTGAGACCTGACTCTTTAACCTGCTTTGACGCTAATACGTAAGTACCCAAAACTATTTTAAGGAAATGAAAAGTAATGCTGAGAAGCTTATGTCATATCCTGCAAAGCTTCATTTGACATTTGAGTATAATTTTCTGTGTTCAAACAAGTTTAATTTAGCATTGATTTATTTATTTTTTTTAATAAAGGTGCTTTCACTATTATAATTATAATTTCTAATTAATCACCTATTTTATTTAATAAAAAAAGATTATTTTTAAACATTTTAAAGAGATTTAAAGTTGTATTGCAATTGCAAGTACGTAACATACACATATATGATCATGTTTTTTATAATTGTCCAAAATATTAGCAACTTAAAAAAAATAAATAAATGGTTAACCCATTGGAATCCCATCATAAAACTTTAGGAATAAGTTTTCAAATACACTTTGAAAAACATATAAAATTTTGAAAAATACGCTTTTTGAGATATACACAAATAAAATTTTGTTTTTGAATTTGAGAAACTTTTTTCCTACCTAACCTATATGGTGTTGCATATCATAAGAAAGTTCTTACAAAGAGCTTTAAAATATCATCCCTCTCAGCTCTCTAGCTTAAATATAAGAGCAACAATAGCAATTCAAAAATCTCAGGTACCGGCATTTTTTGACAATTTTTGACATTTTACATAGGTGTAATTTCCAAATCAGTTGATATTTTTCAGTAATGTTTGGTATTTTTCTTAGTCTATACAAAGGCTACCTCCTCACCAAATTTCGTTTAAATCTGAGATGGTAAAAAAAAATCACTGTGTTGATTTGACACGGAATGACCCTATATTCTTTGGGGCCTATCACTGTTTTCTTCGTTTATCTCCTTTTCTACTTGCCAAAAAATGCATTCAGCTGGCAGGAAAGAATAACCCACAATTGGGAAAACCTTCTTGATGTGTCTGGTGAGATTTTAAAGACCATAACCAATCAGTGAGCATCACAATCAGTTAAAGCTTTCCACTATTATCACAAAATTACCTCTTAATTTCAAACGTGAGAAAAATGCCTGCCAGTTTGACCAAAAAGTCATTAACTACCATTGATATTTCATTTGAACTTTTTCCCCTAGTTCCACATCAATGATGCAGAATACCTTACAAATTGCTTTGTTGCGTAATTTGAGAAAAAATAAAACTTATATTATAAAATTCATGGGTTGAGGAGTTTTCAATACTGAGCTCTTCAAATACATCAAAACATGTAATAAATGATCATTTTATAGCAGCCCTTCAAAAGAAATTGTTGAAGGTCTTGCAAAATTAATGTCAATCAATTTGAAAAGCAAGACTGTACTGAAGAGAAATGTTTATTTTATGAGGATTTAAAACATCTATTTCCACTCCATAAGAGAAATTTGAATCAAAGAAGAAAGGCGCCTCCCTTGTTTTGTAACACGAGAGGTCTAGGTATTAAAGAAATCTTTGCAATAACATGGGGGAAAATACATACATAAAAAAAAAAAAAAATTAAAACGGTTACATAGAAGGTTGCGTGGATGACAAATAAAAAAATAGTACTTAAAAAGTAAATTTTGTGCAAATAATAATACACTATATATATATATATATATATATATATAATAAAATTATACATAATATTTGTAAATAATAATAAAAAAAAAAATACTAAAAAAACTAATGAATAGTCGCTTGGCGGACAACTGTCATCCAGAAAAAAAAATACCCCTCTTCTTGGAAGTTAAATATCTACATTCTTTTTGGTCTAGGGTTCCCCTCAATTTCTCCCGTGAAGACTTAATTCCGAAATTAAGTCTTCACCGGAGAAATTGAGGGTTCTGCACCCTCTCCTTAATTCCAAAAAATATACACCTGAAGGGTGTGGATGTCTATTGTCATCCACGCGACCACTCGATGGTTAAGGGCAGCATATACTGAAAGTGTTAAAACCAAATCAAAACTCCCAATTTTTCCAATTCCCATAATTAAGAAAGGAGAGTCATGTCAGGTTGGCCATTCATTTATTCCCAGGAAGAAACTTAGTGCTTCCCAAATAAATTATTGTCACTCATTAAGAAGCTTGTGGGTCATTTCTTAAATTTTTGAGCTTTTAATATAAAAAGAACTGAGAATAAACTCTTATAACAATTTAGAAAATTCCAATAAATGATTTACCAGAGATCGTGAAGTGCTTCCTAACTGAAGAAGAAGATACTTCTAATTATTCCTGAAATCATCATACTTAAGTTTCAATGACAAATATTATAAACAAGAAGTCTCGCATGGTTTCATTAGTTTTCAGGTTCCTGGAAAATTATTTTTGGATTTCAAGTTACACAGCAAATTTCAAATCAGTCCATTGTTTAGAATATACTTCAAGACATTATTTTAAAAGGAAAAAAGTTGCAAAGAAGATTTAATAATTGCCGAATTTAGGTCAGTGTAAAATTACAAAACACAAAAACAGTTCTATTCTTTGCTGTCCAGCAAAAAACAATACTGAATAGTATAATTGTTTTACATGAAAGGAATAACATATTAAATTGGAGAGGCCATGTTGGTGTAATACTTCTTGTGATAATATTACAAATAAATAAAAAGCATGGCCTCAATTGATTAGATTATGAAACTCATATTCCCAAATATTAAATATGAACAACCAAAGGATGCAAGAAATATAAATCATTTTTATGTAAAACAATCTAATGACACATGTACATATAAGTGAAATAAAAAATATGGTCAAATGGTGAATTGGAGAACTATATTTGCTTCACCATGTCAAATGTCCTTTTCAATCAGAACTCTAAAAGAATACTTGCAATCCCAAATAATGCCAGATATAAGCAGCAGTACTAGGAGACTGAATCCGCCAGAACAATTCCTTCAGTGGGCCCACTGTCGTGGCGTATTTGACACTTAACTAAATTGTAATTAATCCTCTAAAAGTAGGATGGAAATTTTTTTCAATACCATCGGTCCTGAAAGTATTAAGTACATACCACCAAAACGTTACAAGTATTCTTGCTGGACAAGTGCCTATCAACCATGAGACGAAAAGAAGAATTTCCTAAAACAATCGAAAATTGGGCAGACTGTTGAAATGGGAGGCAAAGTGATTAAACTATTAGAGGAGGGTCTCTAAAGGTTACACTGGCCAATGGTGGATTATAAGATAGATAGGCTTGCTGATTGATATAGCGCTGAATTAATGTCTTCATGTCCATAAATTGAAATTTGCAGTACATTTATATATTGCAACCTATATGGCTAACAATGAGCCAGACATCCCTATTTACTGTCTAGAACCCTGCAATGAGTCATCACACCAAGATCTATGATCAATTGTCATAAGAGAAATGGCAGACCATCTAATTTGAAGAACATCTGAAACTTTCCATTTAACCCTTTCCGTGCTATGCACAAATATATTCGTGCATCCGGGACATTCCTCAGAGTGCGACGCACGAATATATTCATTTTCATATTCTTTGTATAATCTCTGCTTCCAGAAAGCCCAGACATCTCTTGTATCACGCTGTACAACTAGTCTAGTTACTCAGCTATCGGTTAGATAGCAGAAGAATGTCTTTACGTGTGTTTTTCCCGGTTTTATTGTGAGTGGAAGCTAACTTTAGCTCGAGCGGAGTGCCCTAGACCACCTGAAGGGTCCATTATAACCAATTTAGACTGTACCAAGGCGGCTACCTGCAGGGGGTGGGTTGTTATTTCTATTGTTTGCAGACACTTTACTAAAATTTGCCAAACCTTTTCCCACCTTTACGCTAAATTAGGAGTGGGGAAATATGACCCTAACAAATATTTCTCAGTACTAGTTGTGGTTTATTATTTATTTTTATATTTATAAGTTTATTATTAATATTTTTGCTATATACCTACTATTTATTTCTAATTCATTACTTTATTATTATATTACTATTTACTAATATACTACTTATTATAAATAAATATGTTTTAAAATAAATACAAAACACAAATTTTAAAAAATTGTTGTTTTTTCCAGCAAGTAATTATTGGACATAACCAGTTTTATGAGTTGCATATAAAAATAAAATGATTAGTTTTTAGTAAAAAAAAAAAGACCCAGTTATTTACTAAATAATTACTTATTGTACGTAACTGTACAGATTGTAAATTATCAATAATGATCAATCAATATTTAAAAAAAAAAAAATTACTAAATAAATTGAAGTATCATAACAATGAAATAAATCATAAAATGGGTAAAATGAAGAAAAGAGAAAGTTTTTTCATGAATATTTTGATAAAAGGGTGCATTCATACTAACAGGGCTAATGGTGCTAAATTTAAAACTAAAATACTTCGGTAACTATTGAAATATTATTTTAAAAACTGTTTATTTATTAATTTTCTTCGCAACTTGCGGGATAAGAATAATAAGAAACTTGTTATAATAATTGAAAAGGTCACACTAAAGTACACACAATTAATGAAATTAGCATCTTAAATTACAACAAAACAAGCAATTTTTCATGTCCCCTGTTATATATCTACGTATTAAGCCGCTTACCTAAGGCGGGAGCTCTGTCTGAGTATAGTCTTGTTCCAAGCCAAAGTCGCACGCGGAGGGTGGAAAATAGGCTAGCACTGGGGGTAGGATCGGCTCTCAAAGCTCATAAAACATTTCACCTGAAAGCTAAGGCAAGGCCTTTATTGTTTTATTTTTTTAAATAATTTTGTGAAGCTCCAATACAGTGATAATTATAACTGAGAGTTTAGAACTGAATGCAAAGTGCGTCTCTTTTCTCCAGACGATTGCACTCAAAGTGTACACTTAATCTTATGTTTTACGCCATAGAAATTAGCACTAAAGCTACTAGAGAAGTTGTTTAATGAATTTGCAACATTAAGCTCCTCTGAGAAAAGAACTAGTGGTTTTTACTGGGGGAATGAGTTTGTTAACTTCTCACAAGCACATGTCCGAACATGTTGTGGTCTGGAGTTGTTTACTTTTCATTATTTTTCAAATAAGAAAAGCCTAAAACAGATCTTCACTGCAGAAGTTTTATTTATTACGTTCAGAGTCTTAGTCTTCTGTTAACCTAGGTTAGTGTTAGTATACTATAGTCTCTACATTTACTATGTACAGTAGACAAAACTAGATTAATTGAAACAGACGAATGTCTGAGTCAGATGCGTGCTTCAAAAGAAATATAATCTTGTGCTTCAGAAAGTGCTTTTTTTTTTTGCGAAAAATGAGAAAGCATAATGTGAAACAAATACTACTACTTGTACTGTGTGTACAATAGTGTGCAAATGTCTTCACTTATTTTTAATGAATATAATTTGAAAATACACTTAATTCAATTAAATTGGAGAATGGTTTCCTCAATTAGTTATAAAATTCTGTTTAACCCTGAAAATAAACTAATTAACTTTAAAAAAAAAAGTGTTAAGTTTAAGTGGAGTAGACACACATTAAGAAAGCCAGAGAGCATGAAAAAATCTATCAATTCTTCTCTATTTTATAATCATTAATGAACAATCCTTTTAAAGTTGTGTAAAACTTTAAGCCCTTGTTGAATTTGAAATACCTAGCTTTCATTAAGATAAACAGCACAGGGTTTGGAAAGGTGCTACTCATATGGGTATTTAAGAGGCTTGTAGCATTTCTTCCTCTTCCATTTATAGCCCATTCAGTTAGTTGGAATAGTTCAAATCCCGCATGTACGAACATCGGTAGGAATTTCAATGAAGAACATGCTACATGAAACTCAATAAAAACTGATTATGTCTCATTTAGGACTAGAGAAGGCTATGAGAGGTCAGGCAAGGGAGATGGTTCATAATAATTATCAATACTTAGCCAAAGCTTTGGCTGAAAACAATTTAGACTATAAAGTTGCCTGTTCAAATATATGGTTAGGAGGGAAAAGGGCGTGGCCTATATTCCCTTTAGAATATTGGTGGTAAAATTTTTCTCAGTCATAAATTTACATGGGCGAATATAAGGAGGGCTGCAGGCCCCCCCCCCCCCGAAATTTTGAGTTGATCGGTTGAAATGTGTCTTAAGCCCTTAAAAATAAATTAAATAAGATCACCATGTTCATAAAAAATAATTTATTTTGGGTGTAATAGCGTTTTAGTTGTTGAAAACTATTCTAGTTTAGAACAAGTTCTAAATTGTTAGTATTCCATACCCCGGAAATGGTCTCAGCCCCCCCCCCCCCCCCGAAAATTATTTTCTATATACGCCCATGCAACTTTATCACTATGAAATTTAAAACATTTCCAGCCTTAGCTTTGGCAAAGTATTGAAAAATTTTTAACACTTATCTCCCTTGCCTGACACCTCAAAGACTTCCCTAGACCTAAACGAGATATAATCAATTTTTATTGAGTTTCACGTAGTTTCATAGTGTTCTTCATTGAAATAATAATCCAAATGGGGACTCATGGGAAAAATTCCCGCCGATGTTCGCGCATGTGCAATTGAGCTCCTGGGTTTATCTGAACAGGCTATAGTTAAGACCATTGCTCACAATAATTAGAACTTCTATTCTGCATAAATTTGTTCAATGTCTTTCTATAATATTCAGGCATGATTTCCAATTTTTACACAGTAAATATCTCCAATGACCTTAAAAAAATAAAAGTTTCAATTAAAATATAAAACTTGGAAGTGATCTTTCTGCTCTTATCATAATTGTTATTTAAAAGGTATTTCTATATGAAATATTTCGTTTTGCTGTTTTACATAAGAAAATTTAGAACTGACAAGGCCAGTAAAAAGTGTATATTGTAAAACTTTTGCTCTCACTATTAGAAATAAAATTATGTTATTTACTGACCTTCATTTTCTCATTAATAGGTTTCAGCAATGGGAAAAACAATTTGCCTGTCAGGTTTTCTTGGATTGGATATACCTGCACCACATGGTCCACTATGGATTTTAGGAGATGTTTTCATCGGGAGATTCTACACAGAATTTGACATGGGGCAAGACAGAGTTGGTTTTGCCCAAGCTAGGGAATAATCATTATATTAATTGTAAAATGTTCCTTCTTTTGTTGATATTATTTGAAACCAATGATATTTATCGAATAGATCTGTTTTTTTTTTTATCTTTTAATAAAAATTTACATTGTAACAAGGTGTATCTTATATGTTTTATTTACTATTTTAAACCTGTTACTAAAGATACTTACAAGTATTTTATGACTAGACTTTGGATGAATAAATACAAGTTTGTAGGGGCAGCAACAAAAATAAAGTATTTTTATCTTTTCTGTTCAAATTGTAATAAATATATTATTATAATTTGTTTTTACATAAAACATACTTTTTTAAATAACACAGACATACAAAAAATAATAAAAATCTTTACACATTTGATTTAAATAAATTTCCGATTCAATATAAGTAACAAGTCAATTAAAAAAAAGTAACATAAAATAATTTCTTTGAAATAAAATAAATAGTTTGTTATCACTAACAATTAAGCTATATTACAACAGTGATCTTCTTCAATTTATTTAATAATAGAACACTTCATCCATGTATCGTCATATTAAATTTACAAATCGTTCATTTCAGTACATTAAAATCACTTGGCATTTATAAAATGTAATAAACAATTGTGACTTGTTTAATTTTTTTTCTAGTTGAAAAATGTATTTACAATAGCTTTTCTTTTTACAAAGTAATCACTAAAACCAGTAGTAATTATTAACTTCACCAATCCTTTAAATTAGCTTTACAATAGGAAAATAAACAACCATAACAAATTTTGCAACCAGCCATTTCAAATGTATAAAAATGAGAACCAATAAAGTTCTAGTATGTTTATATAAACATTTTAAAGAACAGATCAAATCAGCGATCTGAAAGAAAGTAGTAGATAGATGAATTAAAGAATGAATTGTCCAATATTTGACAAATTGGGCTTATCCAGTCATAACATTAATTTCTCATTATCACAATACCAGAAATCATAAGGGCAAGAGAGGGTAAGTTAATTTTTATTTGAAGCATGTTTTCAATCACAATTAAGATATATTGGTTATTCTATACACAAGACAGAAGAGAATGAATTATTTGGAGGAATTTTATTAATTTAAATGTTTCTGAGAAACACTGTAACGTTTTTTATTTTAATTATTGTTCTCTAAAAACAGTTGTCTCTTTCCTTTTGCAAAGCCAATAAGAATTTACTTCCTAATTAATATTGATTATTTTATACATTACTATTTACACGCACACAAACACCCAATTGTAATTTATAGCAAAACATTCTTGGGCTAAAACTTGCTGCCTTGATAATTTTCCCATGAACACTCACTAGAAAGTCTAAGAAGTGTGTCTTTAAGAACATTATAGTCCGCAAATCACTATAATATCACTGCCATCTTGAGTGGAATGCAAATTAATTCAAATATAAATTATTCTGTTCTGAAATCCTTTAGTAAAAGAATGATTTCAACAAATCCTTTTGTTAAAAGTTCAGTTCCTCAAGAACTCAATTGATAACTTATTTCAAGTTAAAATATAAATAAATAAATAGAGATTATGCTATATCCTTTGCACCACACAAATGTCTGTGTCTTCTTAGCACCACATTGTAGCTTTCCTGAAAAATAAAAATAAGCAATTCTTCCTTACAATGTTGTTGTTTATAAAAGAAATTATTTATCTAATATATATCACGTATCTTACGGTTTAGGTTTAAGAAGAGGAATAGAATCAGGAGCTGAAAAATTATTCATTTTTCGTTTTCTTCTTAAATGTCTGTATTTTTTCACATATGCTTCTATTAGACGTTGAATTTTCATTGGATTTATTTCTCCTGAGCGGCTATGGCATATCTAGTGACAACATTTTGTAAGTTTCATTAAAAAGTCATCGACTAAAGTGCATTTATCTCAAGTTGGGAGTAAAAGAAAAAAAAAATACCTTTGGAACAGATTTTCTAAGAATTTCTTTGTACTCTTCTTTGCTAACATGCTTTTTAGCATAATGAGGTTTCAAGACCATTTTTACTTCTTCAACCACCCTTTCTTGGCGATTCAGCTTCTTCAAGAACTGAAGAGAAAAAATTGATTATAAGTTTTTTCATAAACATTATTTAAAAAAAAATCTTAAAATCTAAAATGCTTAATACAGCACTCTCAAGCTACATTTTTTGTTGAATGTAATTTTAGATAACATTGGAACCAAAAACAGGTAAGTCTTACAAAAATTCATTTTGAATTTTTGATATTAAAATAACTTCATTTTCGAACCAATAGACGCATAAATAAAAAAGAGTGTTTACATGCACACAATCTCTAGTGACATTATAAAGATAAATTTACTATAATCACAAATTTAATTGGGAGTCCTCTCATACAAACAAAAAAAAAAAAAATAAAAAAAAAATAACATCTATCCAAGATGTAAAAGTTTGTTTCATTGTTCTAGTCAAAAGTCATGATCAACTATTGACTACATTCCTAATTTTTTCATGCCAATAGAAAACAACGATGACATGTTTTCTTTGTGCAACTTTTAGCCTCACTATTCTTAGCCTAGATAAGCCTTGTCGCCTAATGAAGTAAACTCCTGATCAATCTATCTTGGTTATTTTGTTCTAAATTTTGTTGTATGTTATTAGTAAATAAAAAAAAAAAATAATAGAATACAAGTTATCAAAATAACAGTTCATTGTCATGCACTGTCCTAAACACAAATTACAAACCCTTTCACGACATATACACGACTCTCTAACATTACACTTCAGGGCGGTGAGGACCTAGATGTTTTCTGCCCTTAAAACACCCAATCCATCCATCCATCTTAAGTATGTAATATCTGGACGGAAATTAGAACATGAGTTACTAATACTACTAAACAGCTGAGTGGTTAGATTTCAGCCGACCCATCTGGCAAAACAGGATCTACATTAAAAAAACAATAAATACATGGCTGTGATCACCAAATTTTATTTTTTACCAAAAGGAAAACTATTCCCTTAGCAAATATTTTAACCAAAATAAATTGAGGTTTAGTTGAAAAAAAAAAACATATCCTAAATGAATAGAAACGTGAATAATGGACAAATATATACATATATTTTATGTGTAACACTGAATAGTATTTTTTGATTGTGAATCCGAAGTTTCATGTGGCCAAGACTAATTTCTATTCATTGATTAACCTGTTTTTAGAACCATTTCTCATGAGAAGAGTAAATCGTTAAGAGAAAAAAAATTGATTTAATTGATTAAAAAAAAAAATAGGGTGTGGGTTTTTGCATTTTCCATAGGAATGTAGCTATTGAGGTCTACTGAGAATATATGCATAAACTTGGTACGAGGTAAGGTCCATAAGTTTCCGGCCTGTCCTGCTTCCCCTCCTTCAAACGTGCCGGGACCTGCACGCCTATGCAGGTCCATGCCTGCTCGCTCCATACCCATCGCCCGCACTTCCTCAGTCTTGTCAGTCAGTATCCAGCCTTGAAGGAAACTCCCCATTTTTACAATGTTCAAACTCGAGTACCGTGCGGCAATTAAATTCTTTTGTAAAGAGGGTCTTACTCCTGCGAAAATTAAAGAGCGCTTGGATTGTGTATACGGTCAGTCCTCCCCCTCGTATTCCACAGTGAAAGAATGGGCAAAATTATTTAAGTTAGGGAGAGAAAGTCTAGAAGATGGCCCACGTCCCAGTCGCCCATTGGAAGCTCTCACTTCTGAAACAATCCAACTTGTGGAATCTGAATTGCTGTCTGACCGGCGACTAAAAACCAAGGAAATAGCAGCGAGGTTAGGGCTTTCAAAAACAAGTGTTTTGAGGATCATCAAAGAACATTTGCATATGAACAAGGTTAGTGCAAGATGGGTTCCAAAAATTCTTTCAGCTGCTCAAAAACAGGAACGAATTCACTGCTCTCATCCACCCTACAGCACAGACTTGGCCCCTAGCGATTTCTACCTTTTCTGAAAGTTAAAATCTGACCTTCATGGAAGGCGATTTAACACCGACGAAGAGCTCCAAGCAGCAGTGGAAGAACATTTTTTTTAACAAAGAAGAAAATTATTTTTTTCATGGAATAGAAATGTTGCCAAAGTGTTGTATTAAGTGTGTTGAACTTAGAGCAGAATATATTGAAAAACAGTAAAACCAGTTTTTTTCTTTCACCTCTCCTTCTATCCCAGGCCGGAAACATATGGACCTTACTACGTATATGGCATTCCCATAGCAAACGATTAAACAAGTTTGTTGACCAACAAAATCGGTCGATCTCGAGGGGGGTTCACTTCAGAACAAAATTACTAATTTGCCCAAACAAGCCGTAATATGAATTATATTGCAACAAAACTCAGTACAATTCGTGGGTATTTATTCCGTAACCAAATTATTAACCCTTTAAAAGCTGACAAAAGTAGCGGCGCTCTACCATATGTGGCTGGCTAAGGTTCGGGATCAAAGTTGGGTGATAATACACACAATTTACTTTTGCCAATTGGCTCTGCTTAAAGTCTAAGGGCCAGCGCACACGGTGCGACTGTTCTGCAACTCGAGTTGCAAACTAGTTGCATCTGAAACCAGTTTGCAACTGAAATAAAACTTCTTTCTGCTCACGGTGCGACTTTTCTGCAATTGCAAACCAGTTGCGTATGAAATTAGTTTGCAACTGAAACAATATATTGGCTTGTTGTAAATCAATTGCCCAACAGTTTCGCAAGTGGTGTGTTTATTTAGTGAGCTACGTGTTTTTTGTAAGAACTTGCGATGTCATACTCACAAGGAGAGTATACAGCGATGGGGTCACCGATCTAGACCATTTTTATTCTGGTGATTCTACACCGAAAAATAGACGACACGTGTCCGAGCGTTTAGTCCAATGCGCCTTGGAGCGGAGAAAGAAAATAAAATAGGTTGAAAGTGCTTTATTTTTTATATCGAGTTTAGAAAATTATATCGACATGATTCTTTCACCAATTCATTTCTTTTATAGAGTAGATTAAAAGAAAAATATAATCGCTAAACAATAATTTATATTTCTTCAAATAAATTCAAAAATATGCTTATGTTTTCAAGTAAACTAGTATTATACATTTTTTTATACCAAAAATAATAGCAGATTTAAAATCAGCACCACAAACTAGCCTAATGTGGTGAATATCATTGAAAACAAAAAATAATGATTTTTCCCAGTCTGGGGAGACTACAAATTTGTAAGCGAAAAAGTAACGTGACGTTTTGAAATTCAATATCTCCTCTTGAGATAATCTGATTTTTAAGTCATTGAAATGTTTCAAAAGAAGAAAGACTCCTTGTCCTAACCATATAAATGACTATTGTATTATATCAAAAGGTACTTACAAAAAATGATTCTCAAAATAAAAATAAACGTACACTTTTTTGCATATAACGTCGATTCCAGAACTCGTAGAAACATCCCGGTTGGAAGGAAATTTTTCACATTAGTGCCTTTATCGACTTCAAGTTTGGTTTGAATCGAGTAAATATTTTTTGAAATATGGCCGGATTGTTGAATCTTTAACAAAATGATAAGGGTCCCCCCTTAGCGAAATTTAAAGTACATTTTTTTTTTATTTTTGTAATATACATGTTGTTATTGACTATATGGCTTACACTTTACTTAAAACTGCCTTTATTTATATAACCCAACATAACATAGCTGAAAAACATGTAATAAATTAACCTTCTTGTAACTAAGCAACCGCAAATATCAATTGAATGCACGGCTGTCCGACAAAAGTCTCGTACAACGCAAATGCAACGCAACTGCAATCGCAGGCCCACAGTTGCATGCGACTGGTTTGAGATCATCAAAAACAAGTTTTGTCGTGTGCGCCTGCCCATTGAAATAAATTGTCGAGGTCGCAAAACAGTTGTGCATGCAACAGGAGTTGCAAACTAGTTGCATCGTAGGCGATGGGCCTTAACATATGATTGGTCTCAGACTAGTTTGAAATTGTCAAAAACCAGTTGCGTCGTGTGCGCCTGTCCATTGGAATACATTCACGAAGTCACAAAACAGTTGCACGTGCAACTAGTTTGCAACTGGAGTTGCAAAACAGTCCCACTGTGTGCGCTGGGCCTAAAAACTAACTTTTTTGAAGATATTTGCCATCCTTAATATATCTTATCTTATTTAACCTAATCGAATATATCCCCCCCCCAAAAAAAAGAAAAATTTTGTGTGGTATTTCTCTAAACAGTACAATAATCACAAGGGAACATTACAATTTTTGCACATGCACTTCACCTCTTTTTGTACTTTTTTTTCTGGCAGACAATAAAAAAATACTTTTTTAAATAGAGGAAAACAGGAATTGATTTTACAGGTGAAACAAACAAAACTTTTTAGTGCTTATCCCTTAGCTTAAGGTAGTGCGGGCTGGCGGACCCTGCAGTACGGCGATGTCTCTACCTCAGTTACAGAGGGCCACAGTTATAAAGCTATTCTCGCCCCTTAACTCCACGTGCTTTAACACTTCCATATAATTTCCTCCCTTAAATTTTTATTCTTATGGGACAAAGTCCCAGAATAAAGTATTGTTTTCATTCATTCATAAAATTTCAAATTGTAAGAAAACTTTCTTTTATTATTTATTTACCTTTTCTTTTAGTTCTTGATATTTAGAAAGAATTATGTAATTATATGCTCTAATAAATTTTTTTACAGACTATATGTTTTAATATATTTGTCAAATACCACTCATACACTCACTGACCTATCCAGCCCAAACCATTAGACAGAAAAATTTGAAATTTTGCAAGAACACTCGCTAAGAAGGGATGTAAACACTCGCTAAGAAAAGTTTTTTTGATATTCAAATTTTTAAGTATTTTTAGAGGGGTTTGAATTTTTAGTTTTAAAGAGAGCATGCTCGCCTAGGCAGAATGTGTTGCTAGGACGATAATAGAACAGCTGTTACCGCACTGCATCTATTTCAAAGTATCATTTTTAATTTAGATTAATTTCAACTATGATGGCAGTCATTGAATTACTAGAAATAAACTGTTCCTCATAGAGTTTACGCTATGAGGGACAAAATCACCATTTTAATTGTGGTTCAGTTCAACTTGTCCCCCCATAGAGTTTACGCTATACCTGGTAATGGTCCATCCTAGGTAAAACTCTTGCACAGCCTCCTCAGGCAGAACATTTCTAGGTATTGCTCGCATATATAATTGGTTTCAAAATGACATCTGAGAAACATAAGTTTTTAAATTTTAACTTACATTTATTATTGACAACAAAATTTAACCTGTATTGGTTACACACCTGTTGCTGGTAACCAATAGATAATGGGTTATCTATTGGTTACACGAGATTACGCTATAACTGGTGATGGTCCATCCAAGGTACGTAGTAAGGTCCATAAGTTTCCGGCCTGTCCTGCTTCCCCTCCTTCAAACGTGCCGGGACCTGCACGCCTATGCAGGTCCATGCCTGCTCACTCCATACCCATCACCCGCACTTCCTCAGTCTTGTCAGTCAGTGTCCAGCCTTGAAGGAAACTCCCCATTTTTACACTGTTCAAACTAGAGTACCGTGCGGTAATTAAATTCTTTTGTAAAGAGGGTCTTACTCCTGCGAAAATTAAAGAGCGCTTGGATTGTGTATACGGTCAGTCCTCCCCCTCGTATTCCACTGTGAAAGAATGGGCAAAATTATTTAAGTTAGGGAGAGAAACTCTAGAAGCTGGCCCACGTCCCAGTCGCCCATTGGAAGCTGTCACTTCTGAAACAATCCAACTTGTGGAATCTGAATTGCTGTCTGACCAGCGACTAAAAACCAAGGAAATAGCAGCGACGTTAGGGCTTTCAAAACCAAGTGTTTTGAGGATCATCAAAGAACATTTGCATATGAACAAGGTTAGTGCAAGATGGGTTCCAAAAATTCTTTCAGCTGCTCAAAAACAGGAACGAGTTCACTGCTCTCATCCACCCTACAGCCCAGACTTTGCCCCTAGCGATTTCTACCTTTTCTCAAAGTTAAAATCTGACCTTCGTGGAAGGCGATTTAACACCGACGAAGAGCTCCAAGCAGCAGTGGAAGAACATTTTTTTTACAAAGAAGAAAATTATTTTTTTCATGGAATAGAAATGTTGCCAAAGCGTTGCGTATTACGTGTGTTGAACTTAGAGGAGAATATATTGAAAAACAGTAAAACCAGTTTTTTTCTTTCACCTTTCCTTCTATCCCAGGCCGGAAACTTTTGGACCTTACCTCGTAATATTATCCCGAACGCTTGCACAGCCTCCTCACCCATCAGCATCCCCAGTCGGAACACTTCTTGGTAATGCTTGCAAATATAATGGGTGTTTCCTAATGAAATCTTGGAAAAAAAAAATTCTAAATTTTAACGTCCATTTATTATTGACAACGAATTTTAACCTGTACTGGTTAAACTGTTATTACTGGTAACGTATAAATAACGGATTATCTCTAGGTTATCTGTTTCTTGACTCTGGTCCAGAGCAGTGATGTGGGGTGGGTAAATACCCAGTGGGTAGGTAAATATAAATTGGGTATATACCCGGGTATTTACCCATAGGGAAGGTAAATACGCAAAAAGTGGGTATTTTCAGTTTTTGAGCTTGATACAACTTCTTTGAATATTTTTTGATGCAAACAAGGACTGAAACTTACCCATTTGATCATAAAAATTTAATGAACATTAATACTTACCCAGTAATATTTTAAAGAAAGTTAAAAGTCGGTCCGGGTATTTACATCTTAATGTATATCTATGAATTTTCATGATTACTTTTACAGTGGGGAAGGTTAATTAATTTTAAAAAGGTTTTAATGAAGCTTATTCAATTATTAAGGACTTATTTAAATTTTAAAAAAGGGCCAAAAACATTTTTAATGTTTATTATAATAGTTCAAAACCATTTTAAGTTAAGTTTAAGTTTGTGATCCTTGTTAATATTATTTGAAATTATGCTCATACAGTAGTAACAACATTACAGTAAGCGGAAATCTCACCAGAAATGAAAAGGTAGCTTCTTGATGACAGAGTGTTTTGAGTCCGAGTTGGGAAACTAGTTAACATCTTTGATCCAATAGTTGAACTTATCACTGCCATTCAGTTAAATGCCCCTTTGATCCACACAGTCCGTAAGAGATTTAAGAATTACTGAAAACTCTTCAACAAGAAACCCAGAATCTTCTCTTTAAAAAACGGAGGAAAAACTTGTGTTAACTAAATAGGAGAAACGCATTCAGTTTGGTGTTGGAAACGCACATCTTGCTGCAGACTTGTTGAACTCTTCCATTTGTTTTGTGTGTGAGTTAGGCAGAAGCATGGAATTGAAATCAGTTGATCTTCGGAAAAACATAGCTGGCTATAGGGACCAAGGGGGATTATGGCAAAAATCCTTTGTTTGGGAAGGTCTTGAAGACAATGACCAAGAAAATAATAAAATAAGTCCCATGTTACTGTGGAGAGGCTTGAAAGGTACATGTGTTTTGATCAATGAGTAGGTAACTTAATTTGTGTTTTGAGAAATTGAGATAATCCTAGTCCAAAGTTTTAGCTGAGGCTACATTTTTGTGAATGCAGTACAGTAGTATCAAATTTAGGCAAACAACTTGTTGTGCTATTGGCCTCGGCAGTCGATGCACAGACAGAGAAAAAAACAACTTGTTTTATTGGTAGTCGGAAGGTCCATGGCAAATTTTCAGGTAATAATTTATTAGTTATTAACCTCTCAGTGATCCTATTTTATAATTTATTATTGTTTTAATAGTTTCTCAGTGTTGCAATAGCTCTAAACTGGCAAGATCCATGACATTTTACAATATTTGATTAGTAAGTTGCGGTTTAGTTAAATACCTTAAATACCCGGGTATTTATGAAATTGGGTATTTACCCTTAAAAATAAATGCCCGGGTATTTTACAACACTGGTCCAGAGCGCCTCAGTGTCAAGAAACATTATACTTTGATTACTTATTAATTGATGTGTAACATATGGTATGACGGGAACCATGCTATAATAAACTGTAAAAAATTATAAAGTAGGGTTAATTTTGAGGATAAATTATTTAACGCAATAAAATAATTACTTATCTGCCATGACGAAGCACGGGTATTCAGCTAGTTTTTTAATATGAAGAATAATTTTCTTTTATGATATATGTACCTACTAATTAATGAAGCAAAATAAATAAATAACCTTTTTTATTAAAACCTTAAAAAAAAAAAAAATAACCTTTTCGATTTAGGGCTTTGGATCTAACACTGGCAGAGTTAATTTTTTCGAGCCAGACCCAGGCATTCCTAATCACTAAGACAAAGAGTTTAGTCCCCCGACAACTAGATGGACTGCTGTCCAAGTCCTTCGTGCTGAGAGCATGGCCCGCCTGGACTTGTACAGCAGTCTACAGTAAGGAAAGGTTTAAAAATGAGTTTAAAATGTTTTACATACTCGACTCTTTAGAAGCCATTATTTTGCCAAAATATTCCATATACCTACCTTTAAAAAGTTATCCATTATTTAAAAAAAAGTTATATTTAAAAATGGATGTCAGATTTGATTTTGACACATTAAAAAACTCAATATTCAAATTTTGCGAAGATTCCAAAAATGAATTTTAAATTCAATAGTCATTTATATGGTTAGAAAAAAGGAAGCTCTCTTCCTCTCAAAAAGCCCAAGGACGTAAAAGTCGGGTTATTTCAAGTCGAGATATTATATATCAAAACGTAACCTACATTTTTCGCTTACAAATTTTTGGAATTCCACGTAAACTTTCAACATTTTTTTTTTCAGCTGAATACTTGAGCAGTGCGTTTTCTCGCTTTAACAGGACCTTATTCTAGTTAAGTACTATACATAGAATCGGTGAGGGGCACGTCATGCACTCTCCTTGTAAGATGAGCTAAGGAGGTTTTAATATTTCTCTTTCTACCCATGATTCTGCTATGATTTTTTTAATATTTCTGCTTTGTGATGAAGAATCTTAAAATATGGATCTTGGCTCAGTTAAGGATTTTGATGATACCTAATTATCTTTTATTATCTGATGTTGATATTTTCAAGCATTTTTTCTTTCTTCATTAATAATGAGAACAGTCTTAGAGCCATTTCCCAGAATGATTTCAAAATCTTCTTTTAGCGATGATTTAATTATGGTTTTGCGAACTAAACCACAAAGTTGCCTAGATTAAATGGGCAGTTGTTCCATTTTTGTTGCTATGTTAATTAAAGTTGTAGACGAAAATTCCCCTTGTCAATCTCCATATTATTTTGTCATCAATCATAATAATGAATAGAAAGTATTCAAAGAAGATTCATTCAGGGTATTACATATTAAATTAATTAATTTACGAGGAATTTTCTTTCTTTTGTAAAGTGGGAACTTTTAATTCTATCACTGGCTGCTTTTAATCACTAACTAGTATGTGAAGTCAACTTTCAACAAGATGGCGGATAGCTCAGTGTTATTTAAAAATGTGCTCTCTCTTTTAAATGATTTATTGGACATTAGCAACCTTCGACGGGACATGAAGAGCAGAATAAGTGATTCAGTGGATGAAATATCCGAAGCACTCTCAACAATGGAAAATACGGCCCTTGAGAATAAGAAATATGTAAGTGAAATTAAACCTAACCTTTCACATAAAACTTACTCTCAAGCAGTGTCTAGTAAGATAAAAAATACACAACAAATTCCATCTCATAAAATTATTGTTAAAAATAAAACTGAAACTTCTATTAATGAAACAAAAAAAGAATTTAAAAGATTATTAAACCCCAAAGATTTAAAAATTGGCATAACTAAAGTTATAACTACAAAACAAGCAAATATAATCATTATTACAGAGAAGGAGAAAGATAAGGATAAAATCCTATCTGAATTAAATAAATCCACTCTCTTGAAGGCAGAAGAAATCAAGAAGAAGAATCCTCGATTGATCATAAAGAATATAGAGGAAGAAATCACGACAGAAAATATTCTGGATTACTTGATAAATCAAAATCTTGACCTGTTATAAAGGAATCTATAAAACCTGTTATCATCTTAAGCAACGAGAGGAATAAAACCAGACATGCAGTAATAGAAGTAGATGCAGAGACTCGTCAGCTTCTTCTACGAAACAGGATCAAGGTTGGATATCAAGTGGTTCACATCGAAGACTATCTACGGATCTTGAGGTGTGGTAAGTGCCTGAAATTCCATCACAAGAAGAGGAACTGTGAAGGAAGAATCGCCTGTCCGAGATGTTCCGAGGATCACGAGGAACAGGTATGTCAGGCAGATATATTGAAATGTTCAAATTGTTCAAATCACAATAAATTTTCTAATAAAACCAAACTAGCTACAGACCACTATACTTTTGATAAACATTGCCCTTCTTATTTAACTGAAATAAAAAAACTTATAGCTAACACTCAATACTAATAACTTACTAATAAAAGTACTGAATAATAAAATTAGATATATTTTATTATATGAATGCAATGCTTAAAGTATTACAATTAAATGCTCATCATTCTCGAACCTGTACTCTACATTTAAAACAATATCAAATTGATGAACGTATTGATATATTTTTACTTCAAGAACCTTATATAATAAATAACAAGGTTATAGGTTACAGTACTAATGGGAGAATCTATCAATCATATGGTGGAACACCAAGAGTTGCCATAGTAACATTTAGATCCGAAATCGATGTCATCCTACTTCAACAGTTTTCAGACGCTGACTTTTGTGCTGTAGAAATCATTTATAACCAATTTAAATTTTTAGCAATTAGTGCTTATTTCGATTGTAACCGTGACATTCATGAAGATTTAAATAAAATACATGTAATTATGTCTAATTATAAAAATCATCGGATAATTTTGGGAATTGACACAAATGCCCGTTCAAAATTTTGGTTTGATTCTCAATCAAACCCACGTGGTAATGCATTGGAATCATTTATTATTAATAACGATCTAAAAATTATTAACAAAAAATCTTATTTGACTTCTTTCCAAAGTAGTAGAGGGAAAAGTAATATAGATTTAACTATAACTAATGTTCCTTTTAATAATAATATTAACAGCTGGCATATTTCTAATCATCTTAACTTGTCAGATCACAATAGTATTGTCTATAATATCCAGACTAACCATATTCCACATAATAAAACAAACCACTTGTCAAGATTCAATTACATTACCACTAATGCTAACTGGGATAGATTTAAAAATGTTCTCACTCAACAGTTAAACAAACAATTTTTAAAAAACTCTTTTGATCCTACAACAAACAACAATTTTGAAGACGAACTCTGTACAAGCTTTACTTCACTTACGATCGAAGAAATAGTTAGCAATCTCACATTATCTCTAATAAATTCCAGTAATATATGTTTTAAAAAATCTAATAAAACAAGACACCATGTTCATAAATCTGTACCATGGTGGAATGATGACCTCACCAATTTACGGAAAGAAACTAACAGACTTAGAAAACAGTACCAGAAGACAAAAACAGACATACAAGCCAGAGAATTAGCACGAATTCAATATGTCACTATGAGGCACAAATATCAAAGACTAATTAAAAAAAGCAAAATTAATTCCTGGAAAGAATATTGTAGTAATATAGACAAAACTTCTGCATGGTCTTGGCCGTATAAATATGCAGCAGGAAAATTAAAGTCAAACATAATGAAAACAATTAATAAATCATATCAAAATTCAACACAGACAATACAGACTATGCCAACACCCTACAACACATTCTACACTCTCTTACCAATAACGATACAAGGAGTAATGATACAGACGAACATCAACAGATACGTAACCAGATCTACACTATATCAGATACTCAACATGACAGAGAACTTGAACACTTAGAAATCCTAGAAACCATTAAACATCTTGACCCTAACAAAGCCTCGGGATGGGACAATCTAAATGCACATATTATAAAGAAATCTGCAGAATTTTTTCCTGTTTTATTTTCTATTTTATATAAAATAATATTTTCAAAATGCTATATTCCTAAACAATGGAAGAAAGCATTACTCATTCCTATTCCTAAACCAGACAGTACCAAATATAGACCCATTAGCATACTGCCTGTAATGTCAAAAGTTATTGAAAAATCATAAACTCCAGACTAATGCATTTCTTAAATGTTCATAACATAATTAATAAACACCAATATGGCTTTATGCCACAGAGATCAACATTAGATGCTTTGTCAGAAATAAAGAATATTATTCAAATTGCATTGAGTGCCAAATCTAATGTATTAATGGTTAGCCTAGACATAAAAGGCGCGTTCGACAATGCATGGTGGCCTGCAATATTAAAGAATTTAAAATCGTACAATTGCCCTAAAAATTTGTATAACATCATTTCTAATTTCTTACAGGATCGATATATTACCATAGAAAGTAAAAATTATACCTACTCCAAACCTATTACTATTGGTACACCACAAGGCTGTAGTCTGTCGCCTACTCTGTGGAATATTTTAATAAACTCTATTTTTGAATTACCAAGACCTCCTGCAACATACATAATTGCCTATGCAGATGATATCGTTTTATTAGTAGAAAATAAATGTTTTCAATTCCTTGAAACTACAACCAACAGAATACTTAACACACTAACGGACTGGACAAAACAAAACAAACTAGAATTTAATGTTGAGAAGACAAATTATATAATTTTTTCGAGAAAAAGACAAATCCCTCATTTAAATATCACACTCAACAATACAAAATTGATAAAGACTGACACTGTTAAATATCTCGGCATTCTAATGGACCGCAAATTAAATTGGAACAGACACATAGACTTTATGTACACTAAAATTTCTAAACTTATTAATACAATAAGCATTGCTACCAGAGCTACCTGGGGCATGAAATCCGACTCGTTAAAAACAATATATGAGGGAGCAATCATTCCAAAAATGTTATATGGAATACCAATATGGTATGAAGGTTTAAGAAGGAAAAGAAATTACATAAGCTCCAGAGATTTATAGGTATCAAAATTTCCAAAGCTTATAGAACTATTTCTTTTGAGGCTAGTTTTGTTCTAGCAGCCATAATACCTGCACAATATAAAGCTCATGAACTAGTAACATTGTATAATATCAAAAAACAACACTTAAACTATAAAGACATATTAAACAATAACATAGACAAAAACATAGACTGTTCACACTGGTTACATCCTGCACTTTTAGCAAAAATACAGACACACTTTGACGAACCGTGGGAGACAACAGTTACAAGTTCTAACCTATTTACGGACGGAAGCAAAACAGAAAACAATACACCGGGTGCAGCATTAATAATAGAGTCTACAAGCGGAGAAATCTTGGAGTATAAATATAAACTTGACACGAGATGTTCAAATAATCAGGCAGAAAAGTTTGCAGTTCTTAAAGCAATAGAATACATTAAACATTCACCTTATAACGTACACGTATCCATTCTATTCGAAACCCTTACATACATGACACACTTACAGAACAAATTAGACAAAATATACTGGACTTGATTGACAGAAATATAAGAATACACATAGAATGGGTTAAAGCACATTCCGGAAATAAAGGGAATGAATTAGCCGATATAAAAGCCAAAGAAGCAGCACAAGATCCATCGCTGGAACCCGAAATCACCCTTGTACCTCTATCGTACATTAAAAAGGATCTGTGTACAATGACAGTAGAAAAATGGGACAAAGACTGGACCGACTCAAATAAATCCTACAGTCTACACAAATATATCCCTCACATTACAAACACCAACTACAACTTTATCAAAAGCTCACACCATAAATTCACACAATTCCTTACAGAACATGGACCGACTGGACAATATTTGACAAGATTTAAGATACAGAATGACGATAAGTGTAAATGTGACGGACGGACTACACAAACTTTTACCCACATCTTATATTCATGTACACTATTCGACAAAAACCGATCACAATTAATAAAAGCTATTACATTAAAAGGTGGCAATTGGCCAGTACAACCAAATATTCTATTTGATAAATATAAAAAAGAATTTTCAAAATTTACCAAAAGTATAGACATGGATGTAGAAAAATAAAATTAGAAATTAAAATTAGAATTTATGTTTTGATTTGAACAATAATGAATGTATCTCAATATATCTGCTCTTGCATATCCTTCCGGCTCAAGAGAAACCGCAGCATCGGTTGAAATAGTATTTTAGTTTAATATTTTTTTTATTTTTAAGTATAGTTTATTATTGTCACAATTACTCACTTATTAGAGTATCATTGTAATTAAGTTAAACAATTAATTTATTTAAACTCACATTACTTAAATTTGTTTTGTAAATCATCTTATCGAAGTTTATATCTCCATATAAAATATGTACCAAAACACATAATCACTACATGTAATACGCCAAATAAGGCATTGGCACATGTGTTCAAAATAAATGCACTCTTCATAGGGATACTATGAAGAGAAAAAAAAAAAAAAAAAAAAAAATAGTATGTGGAGGACAATATTGCATTCACTCTTTTCTCATTGTCTACTGAAGAAGAAAGTTTTTGTCAGTAGTACTATCAAACGTGAAGCCATTATCGTAATCAGACAGTATTTCTTCTGTGTACCAACTATAACTTCTTGCTGATTTTGTTAGATAGTACTATGTATAGGATTCCTAGGATTATGGTACCACTGAAAATTAAACATTAGTTTTTTACTACCTTCCTTCTTTGTCTCTTAATTCCATATATCAAATATCATATGAAACCTTTATTTTGTGTTCAGCAAGCCTTCATTTTGTTGAAAATAAGGTTTCTAAAAGATGACAACTGTTAAAATTCAACCGATCTACGATATGAACATGTAAACGTATTGTTATGAAATTTAAATTTTAAACAACATTGAAACGATACGTTTAATTAAAATAAACTTAAACGAAGATAGAAATATTCTTAGATTGATGATCACAACCGCTTCTTTAAACTATTGTACTTTATTCAAATTAATACTGAGACGATGAATTTTTATTTTAAATGATAATTTCAATAATATATTTAATTAAAATTGACGCCAGTTATTCATATTTAGGTGAACAGATTGTCTTGTCTATTACTGACTGAGAGTATGTTTGTTCCATACTTAAAATACTCCAGCTAGTACACCTTTTTGAAAGCAGCTGACGATTATTTTTTTTTATTGTCAACATGTCTAGAATTAACTGTCAAAGTTTCATTCATAAGAGAGTAATTTGAAAATAATTAATTTTCATTTGCGCTAATGGCCTAGATGTCGGTGTGCCGCGAGAAAAAAAAAAAAAATAAATTCAAATTTTGTAACGTGTTTATGTGGATCAGCTGACATACCACTTGTTACATCCTTATTTTTATTACATAAATAATCATTTTACAAATTTTCCTGAAGAAATTATTAGAAAAAAATTTGTTTAAAAATGCATTTTCCGCATTCACCCAAGAGCCCAGACCTCAGTCACACTATTACTTTCCATTAGGCCGTTAGCAATGCCACGCATAAGTTTTAAATCAAATCGAGTCAGAGGAAAATATACAGTAAAATACAACACTTCCTCCCAGACTATTGTTCTCAGCCATTTAACATTTCTTAATCTGCCGCATAATCCTTTTTTTAACCCTTACGCTACTACAGACTGATATATCAGTCTGGTGGTTACAGTGCCCCGGGTGCTACGGACTGATATACCAGTTCGGCTTCTTTTGTGCTTGGCTGCTACGAGCTATTATATCAGTCCTACTATTGCCATCGAAGGATGTTTATAGAAGCTGCTGTGTCCTTCAAAACCGATTGGGGGCATAGGATTTCACTTTTGTCACTTCAGCTTTCAATTACTCAGCCTACCTGTACGTATACCTGCTCCCTCCCTTTTTTTACTGCCGAAAACCTTTGTTTCTCTTTAGCTGAAATTTACCCTGCATATTTCTCTAGTATATTTTGAGCTTTTCAAGTGAAAAATTGTTTTTTGCAAATATTTCTAAGAAAATTTATTCTTAATTCAAAAATTGTTAGAAATTTTGACAGGTGTGAGCAAAAGTGAAGTGGAGTTCTGATAATATATCCCAAAATGTTTCTGTTGGAGAAACACCTGGAACAAGTGGAATGCAAATTACAAGAGAATTATCTTCCAACGAAACATTGTGTGACGAAAGTATTCAGGACAATGGGCTATCCCGCACCACCGTACCATCTAGCCCTACGAGTATTACACAGCCTAAAGGTTAACTTGTTTTCAAATAATAAGATATGAATCTTAAAGAATGCTTCAGTACAGTGTTATTTTTATTCCGTGCTTGTTTGTCTCTTTTGTGCTTTTAGAAATGTAGAGCACAGCAGAGCATTATCCACATATAATGATTTTTCATTTCCATGGAGTCCTTCATGCAGCTGAAACACCTTTTTTTTTAAAAAAAAAAATGAGGGCCCGATGAGCTGAGCACTCAGGCCTGACTGGGCCCTCATTCATTTTCAAAATTAAAACATGTGGAATTGATTTTATTTGGCAAGAATTGTACCGTGTGTGTATATACAATGCTCAATTCTGAATTATTGTGAGATTAAATTTATTTTACAAAAACAGCAGTGGCTAAATAAGATTGTCGTGAAGCTCATTTTGGACCAACAAAAATAAAAACTGTTGAAAACTAATTTTTATCATAATAATGGAAATAATTATAGTAGACTCTCCCTTATCCGACCTTCTATTATATGTCATTCTCTTTAATCCAGCTGTCTCTGAGAGGAATGAGTGATAGATCTCCAAACTGGCCCGCTCGAGGTTTCCTAGAAAACCTTTCCTTCCTTGCTTGCCTAACATTTGTTTCATGGTATTTCATTGAATGGAAGTCAAAGAAGTCATATATGTTTTATTTTAGAGACAGAAACTGGGGTTTCTACTAAGAAAATAAATGTTTCTTCCAAGGCACCTGCAGCTGGAACGCCTGATTTTAGCCATTTAAGTTCGACTATTCATCGCGAGTGGAGTGCAAGTTTTAAAAGTAATTTTAATAATATGCACCATTATAAATATACAATATTAAAAATTGTACATACTATTATATCCTCAAATAATAAGGTTTTTCAAATAAATAAGTGACCGCTTCTAACTGAATTCTCTGATCCGACTGTACCCCGGTCATGACAAAGCCGGATTAGGGAGAGTCTACTGGATATAGAAGTGCTTATAATTCATGTAGTGGCTTAATTTTTTTTCTGAATGAGGAAAAGGAATGAAAGGATATAACTTTATTTATATAAAAGAAAAAGGAAAGGAATTGAAAAGAAAATATTTTCCATAGGCAGATTTCATGAAAGTGCAGGTGTTAATACTTTGAAATGAAAAAACAAGTATTCCTTCAGTCTAAGATTAATATAAGTATAAACTGGTAAGAATTATTAAATGGGGATGGGCCCTTTACTAACATTAAAGTTAAGCTTGCAAAACTTTGCTAAGAGCGATGTCTCAAATCTTCAATAGGCCAATATATTTATAACCTGCACGATTAAACCATCATAAATAAAATACCAAACTTTAACACTGCAAGCACTATCCAAAAATAGTAACTGAATACTGAATTTCTTAAAGTAAAAAAAAAGCCTAAGAAGAACGGTATAATACAACAATACATCGTAAATTTATCAACAATCCGTTATCAAATAAAATTTCATTTTGCACCGTCACTCACCACAATTTAGTGTTTTGATACATTTCTCCAAACAATTTATAAATTCTAATGAGGATTAACTTTGAGACGTTTACCTTGTCCTTCACTTGCATTTCTACCGCCGAATTTGGCAAATCATCTAGAATTTTGAGTTGATCTTCATCCAATTTCAACCCAACTGACTCCTTTTTACCTGAAATAATGTTTATAATACTTAAAAATAAAAACAAAAAACTTAAAAAATCTATATTACACGTAAATCTACAACAGAATTTCCTAAAGTGTTTTCATTTTATTCAAAGAAGATATTGGATTTATTTCAAAACTAGTAATGAAAGCTCAATACTTTTGAACTCATTAAAGTTGCATTTTCCACTTTTATTGAAAATGATGGCTTTTAAAATGGTTTCAAACGATTTACCAGGTCAAATTATCTATAAACGGAAAGCCGTAATCGATTTGTTTTTTTCGTGAGAATTTTTTTGGAAAAACAGTGATCCGGTTGGCAGATTCTGCAGGTTAACAAACTTGGCCTTTCGTTAAAGAAAAAAACATTACTTTTTTTCTTTTTACAAAATTTTATCAAACTCGGAACATTTTTGAGGCTACTAGAACGAGAACAGACAAAAAAAAAAATATATATATGCTTGCATATGCATATGTATATATGTGTGTATATATATATATATATATATATATATATATATATATACACGTACATAAATTTCAAATTTTCATGACATGTGGTGCCAAAAACAAGCATTTCTTATCGGCACACATTTCTTAGCGATTGAGTAATAAGTCAGACGTCATAACCAGGTTTCCTGCCTATGCAAATGCGCTAAAATGGGCCAATTTAATCATTTTTCCTAAAAAAATAGTAGGGATCTTAATTGAAAACATAAAATATCTTCTAATGTCTTGCCCAGACTTACATTCTTAATTTATCTAAGATTTTGATATCTAAACTAGTTATTTTCAAATTATTATTTATTTTTCTGCCTAGGGCTTCTTCCTTTATTGGGAAGTTGTTTTATTAATGGTGTGGCAGTTTCCATCTCTAGTGCTAGGTTTTTCATTTTCTATGTAAAATATTTATATTTTCTAAAACTGAAAAAACTGTTTTGGTCCCTGAGCTAATTACTGAATCTTGCCAGTCCCAAAGGTACAAAATAGTGGTAGGTGCATTACCCTCACTGCAGCCTCAATTCTAAAAGAAGCTCTGTTATTATTATGTTAATAACCTCTGTTATTATTGTATTATTATGTTAATCATTTAAGCGACAGGAAGACTACCCTACTTACTGGAATTGGCACATTTGACCATGAAAAAAATTAGTTTATAAAATAAAAATCTTTGTTGTTTGTTCCAATTCAATTAAATTTACAAATAGGGTTTTTCTGTCCTTTACATTCTTCATTCAGCTGAATGCTTCAACCAAACCTCGTGGAGATGCTTTGATAAGATTTAGTAAATTATGAAATAATGGTTCTTAATATAGTTTCATTCGATTTACCAGGTCAAATTATCAATTAAAAAATTCACCTGGAAGCGTATAAACGGAAAGTGGTAGTCAATGTCATTTTTTGTGCACAAATTTTGCTGAAAAAACAATGTCTTAAACAAGACTCAAATCAGAAGTTTTCTTATTAATTTAATCTGATAAATTTGAAAATTACAGCTGCTAATTTGACACGAATGCTTAAATATTTTTTTGATTGTTATGACATTGTGATAAAAGAGTGATAATATTTCTAAGCAAGTTTAATTTGTACTGTAGAAGTGATAACACTAAATTCATACGAGGCCAGCCAAGGCTAGCGGATGTTGTTTTAAGATTTAAAAAAACTTTTATTTTCCTTTTTGTTAGTTTATTTAGATGACTAGTACTACTCACAAGAAAAGTGTCTTGCGAAGAGAGGCCAAGTGCAAGAAACGCGTCGACAAATAAAGAAATGGTATGAAAAGATGTTTAAAACAATCGTTTGACCCATGAGGCCTTTACAAAAAAGTGGATATATATATATATATATATATATATATATATATATATATATATAAACCACTGTCAAAACGGCTTGACCGAATTTTTGTGTATATTGAAATTTTTTGTGTATATTCGGCAAGTCTGAGAATAGGATTTTTTATACCCTTAAGTAAAGTGTTAAGGGTGGTCCACCCCAAAACATTTTTCCTTATTTTTTGGTCAAAAATTTTTATTTTTTATACTTGGTATTAAAAAATACATACTACTCTAAATTTTCAACCTCTTTCAAACAATCCATATTTTTTAATAGCGACATTAGTACTTTAATAATTTTTAACCCTTGGTGCTTGATAACTGATCAGTTGCTCGATCAGTAATTCTCGCCAGGCGTCTACCGATGTCACTTCTCACCCAGTAAAAAACACGAGGTAGGGATGAGAACAAAGACGGTTCCCTGTCTTTCTCACACAGACCCATATAGAGACGCAGTGAACCCTACACAGTTTTCGGCCGTTATTAGCCCCGCAGTTGTGTCAATTGAATTCAACCGCGTTTAATTCCCAATTAGATTGGCATTCACAATGACAATCAATAAGTCACAAAGCTAAACGATGTCTTTTTGTGGCTTTTATTTGGGCACACCGTGTTTTTCACAAGGGCAATCCAGTTTGTTTGTGTTTGCTAAAGATGGACTAACCAAGAATATCATACCCTCCATTGCACTGAGAGATTGATATTGCTTTTATTTTATTTTTAGTGTCATAATTAGTGATATAATTTTAAATATATTAGTTAACATAATAAAGTACAATGAATTTAAAAATGGATTTTTGTTGTTTTGTTATTTTTATATGCCGTCATCGGTAATAATAAGTTAGTTATTTTGTTATTTTACAACCTAATAATCACTAGAAATTATATATATGGCAAAACAACGCTTGCCGGCTCAGTTGGTATATGTGTATATATACAGGGTGATTCAGGTCTAAGAAGCCAAACTCTAGGAGGTGCTTATAGACATGATTTCCAACAAGAAAGTTCATTTGAAGTGTGGTCGTCCAACGACGAAGGGAAAAGGAGTTACGTCCAATTCTCTGTTTTTTTAACATAAGGCATATTATTTATTGAATAAGAAATGATTGCTCAAAAACTGTTCAAGATAATTAAATTCTAATTATGCCATCATGAAATAGACAAAATTCTCTTTAAGAAAACGGTTATTTAATTTACTAAATCCATTGATAGAAGATGGGGGCGAGGTTAGCTCAGTGGTAGAGCACTCGACTAATGAACTGGAGGACCAGGTTCAAAACCCGAGCGCGCACTAAAGATTTTTTCTTCTAGTGCTGCCGTTCGAGGGTTGAATTTGGGGTCCCAGATCGTCCCTAGGCTCACCCAGCCTTTAATTAATTTAATTAATAATGGGTACCTTGGGTGCTAATGACTCTAGCAGTCGAAGCAGCCAAGGGGAAAATCAGGCGGCCGAAGCATAGTGTTGACCACACTATCTCCATAGTGTGCCGTATGGTCAAGAATCAGATACCTCTACAGTATCTGCCCCTCTGGGCCCTTGTGGCCTGTTACGGGACTGATTTTTTTTTTTTTTTTTTTATCGATAGAAGATACTTTCTGGACGTCCAATAACGCACTTCTGTTTTTCTCGATGAATCAGAGGTTTCTCATGAATTTTTTCCTCAGCCCTCTTGGACTACAGATTCACTACTTACAGGAAAGCTTCTACATTTCGTAAGCATTAAATCTTTGCAAACAAAGTGGACGTTTATTGAGGTATAGGTTGAACGATTGGCTCCCTTTTGTCAAAAAATATAAAATGGAGTTTTGTTACTTTCAAATACCTTGTGTGATAAAATTAAGGATTACTCATTTTTCAAACTGTGGGAATCCATTGTTTACTATGGGAGTAATAAAAAGTAACCGAAAGAAATTGTTGAAAAAGTTTTCCATTTGAGAAGATATGTCACAATTTTTGTTTTCCAAATTTTCATTGATTTATCTTTTGCGTGGTATAGTTTGAACTCTTTAGAGTGGAATAAAATATTTGCTGAAATTGTAATTGGACTTTTGTCAACTTGGACAGTGGATCCATCCAAATGGATTTTTACTCAGTTTCTTATTCCAAACAGCATCATCCTAACTTTATTTCTATATTTAAATAATATACTTCTGCTTCACAAAATTCTATTAAGCCAAAAGAAATGTAACTGAGAATGATTTTATATCAAAAGATATAATAGTTTCTATTTATTATTTCAATAGTTACTTTTTATTGTTACTCAAAAATGTTAGAGAACACATATGTGCTTTAGGACAAAACAAGATAAAAACAGCCCTAACAGGGAGTCCAGTTTACTATAAATTACTTAAAAAATAGAAATTGAATCTGTAATAAAACATAAAGTAATGGTACCATACCTTTGCTATTTTTCAGAGGTGTAGAAGTCTTATTTCCAGGTTTTCTTTTAAGTGGAGAAGGAGTAAGTTTTTGAACATGTTTCTGACCAGCTCTCGATTTAATTTTAGGTAAGGGCGCAGGAGCGGTTATTTGAGGAAGTGGTTCAAACAAATCTTCTCCATCAGAAGATCCTGGAGAGTAGGGTGAATCACCACCTCCGCCCATATCCATGGAATCATCATTGCAATTGTTAGGTGGAGAAAGAGGAGCTTTTTCTGGTGGATTATCCTCTTGTGGCTTAGGTGGTGGAGAATGAAGGGGTGAAGGAGTTTTAGGTGTTTCTGGAGGAGGTTTTGGAGGTGATGCTGGTCTTTGGGTTGGCTCAGGAGGGAGAATTTTATCCCCGGGAGAAGTAGGAGGATTTATACTTTCCTCCAATTCCTGCAAGGGTGTTGGAGACCTGGATTTAGTAGGTTCAAATGGATCATAAGGAACTGGTGGCTCAGGTGGAGTATTTGGCCCTTTATGAGGTAATTCGACACGCTCATCTTCCTCTTCACCCTCTCCTTCCATCTGATCAACGCTATCAAGCAAAGGATTAACTAAACTTCTAAGCATTTGTGGTTTTGAACTGATAATGTTAAATTTTATGTGAGGTTCTGGTGGTGTTTTCGGACCAGTCACTTGGCAAGTAGGTAAATTGTTTTCATCGTTCTTACGTTTATCTTCATTGTCACTATCAGTTAGAACTATAATTTCTTTGGGTGACAGTGTTTGTTCACGAAATGGAGACTGTGCCAAATCAATTATTGCAACTGGCTTTAAATTCTTAGAATTTATTCGTTTCCTTTGAGATACTTGATTTGAGCTGCTTTTTGAAACAATACTTCTCAAGGGTTGATTCTCTTTAGAGCTCTTGTCTTTTTTCTTCTTTGATTCATCGTCTTTCTTTTTCTTCGAGTTTTCTTTTCTCCCCACCTCACCAGACTTGGAAGATTTAAAGTTGACACTAACTAGAATATTATCTCCTGATGTAAACACTTCTTTTGAGGGAACAGGTGAATCGACACGTCTTCGCTTAAGTTCTCCCCTATCTTTGTATTTATTCTTCTTCTTTTCCTTTCCAGAATTTGATGGCTTGTTAGGGACAATAACTGTTAACTTTTTACTCTTCCTTCTTTCTCGTTCACAACTACTACAAGAACAACTCGAACAGCTAATGGAAGAATCTCGCTTCCGCCTCTTCTTCTCTCTACTTTTTGCTCTGCTACGTCTATCTTTGTTTCTACGTGGTGTTCTGCTTCTTCTTCTTCTACTGTCACTTCTACTTCTAGAAAGGCTTCTTCCTCTTCTTCTGCTTCTATCCCTACTTCTCAGTCTACTCCTTCCTATACTCCTACTTCTCCCTCGACTCCTCCCTCTGCTTCGATTTCTACTCCTTCTCTCACGACTGCGTCTTTTTTTACTCCTAGAACGGCTTCGACTTCTTCGACTCTTGACGCTCTTGCTCCTACTTCTACTGTCACTAAGACTTCGACTTCTAGATGGTGAAATATCTCTACCAAATTCATCAACTCTTCTTTTTTTAGGTTTATCACTGATAATTTTTCTAACATCATACCTTTCCAGTTCTTTTCTCTTTTCTTTAGGTTTTTTCTCTTTTTTTTTACTTTTTTCTTTTGAAGAATCCTTTTCCCGATAACTTCTTTCTTTGGCCTTCGTAATTTTCTTCCAAGCAACAGGCACTCTTTTTTCATCAGAAATAATTTCTCCTTCTTCTTTTGGACCATTTTCAATAGTAACTTTAGGTAAAGGCTGTCCATCTTCACCTAAATTGTATTCACAGTCAGATATAGCTTCAGTATCTAGGCCTTCAAGCCCAGCGGTTTTCTCAGTTGAAGCTTGATTATCTTCCAGCTCCCAACTTTTCTCATAAGTACTTATTTCTTCATCAGTAATATCAACTAGTCCGTCACGTTCATCATCACCACATCCTAATTCCAAAACATCCTCTCCTTCTTGATCGTCTTTATCACCATTACGTTTCCTTGGAGGGGTGCTTTCAGGACTTGAGCCTATTTCTCTTGCTTTGTCGTCAGAAGAATTTAAATTTGCCTCAGTATTTATAGGGCTTTTTGTAATTGATTTTTCCTTCTCTTCAACATCATCACTTTCTTTTATTAAAGATAAAGAAAGACTTTCTTCTTTTGAATTATCCTCTTCTGAACTAGTCTTTATTACTGTATCACTTTCAAGTTTTACTTCATTTTCACATCCTTTTTCTTTAATAGTTTCATCTTCATTTTTCATTCCAGTTAAATCTTCTTTTATATTATTTTGTTCTGCCTTAATATTATTTAATTCTGCAACTTTAACTTCATTTTCTTCCTCATCTTTATTTTCATTTGGTTCCTCATCTTTAATTTTAATCTCTTTCTCTTCTTCCAGGTCTTCTTTTAATTTTAATTTACTTTCATTTTTCTCTTCAATCTCATCAGTGAGAATTTTTTCTTCATCATTTTTCGACTTTTTTTCTAAAGTTTCATTTTCTTTTTCATCTTCATGCTCTTTCTTACTGCTAGTTTCATCCTTAGTTAAAGAAACTTCAGTGTCAGCTTTATTATCATCTTTTGGAATACCGGCTTGATGGTCATCTTCATCTGTTATATCAGGATCATATTTCTCAGAATCACCACAAGGTTTATCCTCTACAATTGTTTTTTTATCGTCAATTTTTACTTTACTTAAATTACCTGATGCCTCATCGATGTCTGCGTCTTGTTTCTTTTTATCTCCTTTAAAAGAAACATCACTGCTGTCATTTTCAGTGTTTTTATTAGATGAATCTAAATTAATTCTGCTAAGTAATGTGGTAGGTTTACAAATTTCAATATCTTTTTCAGAATCAGAATCACTTTGTGTTTGCCTTGCAATGTTAACACTTGCTGCAGAATACATTACTCTATTTGGACAATCATCAATATCAGGCTCTGGAGATGGCAGCCGGATACTTGCAAGGTCGACGGGAGGAAGATCAACAGCTTTTTCTCCTGATTTTGTACTTAATTCACATTCTTTCTTTTCATCTGAAGGTTTTTCTGAAAAATTAGAAACACAATAATGTATGATTTATGAAATTCTAAGGAGAACAGTTGAATGATAAGTGGAAAAAATTGTAAGATAATTCATCATTGGCGTCAATTTACAAGAGTAAATCAGCAGCTTAATCTTTAAACATATGAAACACTCGGTTTCAAAATCGATTAAACCTATTTATAATAAAAATAAAACCCTTTTCTTTAAGTTTCAGAAAAGAATAATCTAAACCATCAAATAATAAAGCTAAAATACTTTATTTAATTTTTCATTTCATATTTACAACTTACAGCAAAAATGTCTAATAAATACAGAAATATATAGTTTTTTAATAAATAAAATAACAGATTAATAATGATGTTTTCTTAATATATTGATTTTTATAAAATGGAACTTATAAAAGAAGTTCCATTAAAATAAGTATAATCTTCATTCGCTTTACCTCAATTAATACACTCACCTATTTATATTCATGCAATAAAAAGTGCGTATAAAGCAAACAAAACAAAAAATATTACAGAATTCATAATAAATACCTGGTGTTGGGGATGGGGGTGGGGATGTAGGAACATCAGGGTCATAAGTTTGACGATCATCTATGACCAGCATAGCATCTTCTGGAGAACTAGCAGCTTCATCCCCTTCTAAGGCTAGCAGAAGAGCAGGCGGTTCAGGAGGAGGTGCTAGCCTATGAATCAAATACACAAAATAAAATAAATAATAATGAGACCAAATTTCCCGAAGAACGGGAAAATCCAGTTGCCATTACTGTCAAATGGGGTCACATTAGTACAGTGCGGTGAAATTGGTACAAACCCATACTGCTTATATATTTGTCTGAGAGTGAAAAAACAAATATTTAGGTATATATTTGTCTATTCGGACTCTTTGAGGTAGTTCGACCCTTTGGTATCAGTTAAATGAAAATATTGTAGCAGTATAAGTTTGCTCCAATTTCACCACTGTACTAATATGACCCCATTTTATGGAAAGTGCCTAAATAATTTAGGGGTTTAATTGAATATATAAATACCAACTGAATATTAGGAATAAATATTCAAATAATTAAGAAAAGATTAATGATAATTAAACTATCTGTTGAAAAAATTTAAATTAATGATTAATTCTTCGACTAAGGACCATACATTTCATCTAATTTGAAGTTAAAATTTGAAAGATTAATTTGCTTTGCTGTTTAACTAGTCCCACGTGCTTTATTTATTTGGTTAATGTGCTCGAATGAGATTATATAATGGAGTCATTAGGTTCGAATCCCAGTTTGGCAAGTTCCATTCTCCTAAAATAAAGGATTTGAAATTAAACCTTTAACATTTCAATAAGTTGTCTCCTCAATGAATGAATGAATTGACATTAATTGGGTCTTGATGATGGTAGTTGAGGGCTGATGTAGATGTAGTTATTCTTACTTGTAGTTTATTCTATATTGTTAATTTAATAAAGAGCTCTCAAAGAAGCATATAAATGTATGAAATTCATCGGGAAAAAATGATTGATTGACTTTCCTCTTTGTATCATAACAAAAAGCTAGGCCTTCTCACACATGGGCTGAATGCAGTGCATGCGCACTACCTTGTTCTTTTGTTTGCGGCAGGACTATAACCTCAAATAACATAGAATTGAAGAGTGTGAGACATTTTTTTCAAATCTTTCACATTCTTTAGAGGGTTGTGTCAAACAATCGTGACAGAGTGGCTCCGATTTGTCGACACTTATGTTAAATTTTATCTGATGCCTTATAGCACGTTGACTACATAGAAACTATGACATTTAATGCTTTCATTTCTTATTAAATTTAAACTAATGGTTAGAAAACATTTTAATGACACACATCATTTTTAAGCAAAAGTGGCTACTTTTGATTCAAGATATTTTTTTTTTTTTTTTTTTTTTTTTTTTTTTAAAAACAAGAAATAAAAAGCAGAACAATGATTTTTACAAATTATTTTATTAAATTGGCAAGATAAATTTGAACGAACAAATTAGGACCTTCTTATAGTGTTGAAAGAGCTGTAAGAACTGATCAGAGTTTAATAGTGCGAAAGAAAGCAAGCAAGCCAATTTGTTTTAAACCTTGAACTTTTTTCATCTGCTGAGATATTTCCTTTATCTTCCAGCTCCATCTTCTTGGTCTTAGTTGCAATTTTTATATATCGTATGCCAAATATAAACACACAAACGTCTGTGTGTGTGGGTGTGTATTTATATTTACAATGTAATTTTAAATGTTAATCTTACTACTTGATGTAATGAGATAAAATTTAAACCCTATAACAAGACTGCTTTTTATAAATTAAATATTTTTAAATAATAAATATAATTTGTACAGGCTATTCACATATTTTTCTAGCCGGAATAGGGAAGTGTGGATGGTTTAAGAACAATGGTATCAAAATTTCATTCGTTAATAATATTGGCCTTATGATGAGAATCAAATATGCATACTACCGCACATTTTCTTTCTGCCACATGCCTACCCGTCATGGATTTATGTTTTTGAAGATAACTCATTTTTAAATTTGCGTATAAATGTTTTGAGTATTAATGCTCCTACAGCCAGATACGTGGAGAGGTTATTTTATGTAACTAAGTACAAAATGTCAAAGATTGCCAGAAAGAAGAGTCTGCTACCATCATACTTTCTTTAATCGGGCTTATTGAAAATAAGTTAACCAATTCAGAATGTTGGAATCAAAGAAGAATCAATGTCGTGAGAAGACTTTCTCTTTCCTTGTGAGAACTAGTTAAAAAGAAGCACAGGAGCTTCACCATACTAGCATATTATTATGTCATGCTTATAGCTGGTATGATTTGGAAAGAATAGAAACTATTTTGCCTTCAATGGAACGAGCCCAATTCAAGCACAGGTTTCTCCAACTGAGATAATCTCAAAATTTATGCTTGAACTTTTTTTGTAGGAAATGTATTAGGCTTTCGAATGGTCACACTCAACTACCACAATTTTTCTACCATTCTCAACATATTTATCAATCAAAATATACGATAAGTCAAAAATTGCTCATGCCAGTTAATATAAACTTTATTTAAATTCCACCTCTTTTCCTAAAATTTATGAATCTTAGTATAAATGTGGAATATGAAGAATAGTGCTTAATTACCTCTGTCATTTTAGAGCACCCAAAGCAAACATTCACCTTTTTTTTAAGTTCACCCTAAAACTGTTACTTTCTTAAACAGTTCAAATATTCTTTTCTGTAGACATTTTTAAGGATGGAAAAGTAAATTAAATATTTTCATATTTTTTTTCGAAGTTATATAATTTTGGATTACAAAAGGTATAAACATGGATGAAATATGCTGTCTGAATGTCTCCCTTTGTCCCAGAATAATTTATGATTACCCCCTTCAAATACAGCAAGAAGGGAAGATAGACTACTCCGTAAAATATAACATCTTCGGAAACAGCAAAATCCTTTGTCATGAACAGTTCAAGGTTTCATTAAGATTGAAGCAGAGTAATTATTTAAAAATTAACACTCAAAGCAGTTCTTCTATGAATATTCTGAGTATTATATTAAACAGGTCCTAATCAAAGGGAGATGAATATTCAAAAGCTTTTTTAATTTTTGTTTAACCCTCCGTCGGTCATAACAGCCAAAAACGCACACCAGGCACATCTTAATTATTTTTGTTCGAAACAAAGTGCAATCCAGCAGCTTTATGACTCTGAGTGTTCTGTAGGTCCCACGACCTTAGTTCACCATTCACTCACAACCATACTCCTCTTTTTTGCTATTGGACCAAAAAAAAAAAAAACATTAGGACCGATCATCACATTTTCAAAGGTGCGTATTTTCAGATAAAAATAATTTGGTTAGTCTAAAACAATTATAGTTAAGACTGTTTATTTTGTTCAATTTGTAATTGTAGTAACTTTTGTTTTACAAAAAAGTAAAACTGGCCCATCATGATGTGTCCGGCCAAAAAACTAAGCATCTTTCATATTGTATTAATTAAGACATAACAATTTTTTTTTTTTTTTCAATATTTTTGCTCATTATCTAAATTGTGAAGAAGGTATGTCTTGTACGACATCCTCCAGAGATAAGGAGTTATCATTTTTCAAAATTGTGTGCTTTTTTAGCACAATGCGACTGACAGGGTTAAATAAATATAGAAATTATTTAATAAATTTTAAGGAATCAAACTTTTAAAATTAATAGTATTTCATACTTTTGTTTTTATTTATAATTTGAAGAAAACAGTGTGGAGGGAAAATTCAAATAGACACCCTAACAAATGAAATGTACTGCATTGAACAGTTTAAATAAATACAAGTAAGTGATGAAATTATAATTTCCATCTATCTCTAACAAATATTATTGAAATAAGATACATTAGAAACTAAGACAAACACTCTCCTAGAAAGAATTTATTACTACTGGTACTATATTAGGTAGTAGATGATCTGAGTGTAAATAGAAAGCTACAAAATAAAATTACAATACATCACCTGGTACATAATAATTATTTAGATGGATAACAATTAAGGTTTTTTAGTTGAAAAAATAAATAAATAGAATTCTTTTAAATGTTTTAATAAAACTTCACAAATAAGTTATTTATTGTAAAAGCTGATGCCTATTATAACCATATAATGAGCTAGTAAAGTTTTATTTGCATATATGATCTTAGGATCTCCAAAAAGTTAGGTGGAGGCTTAGAAAGGTAGTAAAACAGAAATTCATAATTTATAAAAGTCAGGAAAATCATTAAAAATGCTAGCAGTTATAAATAAAAAATGCATAATTATTGTGCTATGTATAGTGCAGATTTTATCAAACAGTTGCAGACTTTTTTACCTATTAACTAAGGGTCTTGTTTGAAAAATAAAAAATAAATAAAAGTTTTTGTTTTTACTTTTTTAAGAGCATCAAAAGAATGAATTATCCTGGTAAGAACTTACTTTAGAAAAAAAAAAAGCAATTTCATTTTCACGTTCAAGTAGCAAGGCGCAGCAGCTTTCCATTGAATCATTTAATTTAAAATATAAGTTTTGATTCAGAGCAGTCTGATATGTTGAGCTCGTATAATAAGCATGCATGCCTCTTCACTCAAAAGATATCAAACAACTACAGTTTTAGGCTTTTTAGCAATAAACTAAAACAGTCATGTGGTGATCATAGTGTTTGTATTATATTAGCAGTTAAAAGAAATATTAATGTGAAGTGCTGTATCAGGACCCCTTTCTCTGTGTGGTGATGTTTATAAACAATTATATAATGTAAAAAAGAGGAATAACTCAAATATTAATAAATATTCAAATACATTTCAATTTCTAATGATCTGATAATCTACGCAGTAAAAATAACATTAAAAAGTTGGGATAAATGCTTCTATTTCTCTACGTTGTTTTCTTTACCCAACAATATTAAATAGCTTCTAGCACATTCCGAAAGCATGTAGCTAGCTATTAAAGATGCACACATGGAAGAGTTTTTGAAAAATTTCTTCAAATCTTCATTGATCCTCTGGATAAAATTTATATACATCTAATCTAACTCTCTCTCTCCATGTTATATTATTTATTTATATATATATATATATATATATATATATATATATATATATATATATATATATATAAATACAACTTTTATAACCAAAGATGGAGAAATAAATAATATTTTTTCATGATTCCAGAACTGTCTTCAGTGACAGAACTAACTATTTAAGTCAGTGCCTTCTACTACTTACTATTCAAGATTCTGAGCTAATAATAAAAAACCACAGGGAAAAAAGAAAAAAACATCCTTTCCAGACCAAAATAAAAATGTGCTGTGAAATTCAAAGCTAGTGACAAACGGGTATTATCAAAACCAGCTAATTTGGCTAACATGGAATTTATTTATTATTTTATATTATAATTTAGTTTTTTAATTTTATATTAAAATTTAAATAAATATTTTAATTTAGTCAGCTGTTTATAACAAATATAAAAGCGCAAAAAGTTTCATACTTATTAGTTGTTGTCTTTATGGGGAATGTGCTTTGTTTGCACAGCTCCTGTGAGATAGACTTATTAATGGTTAGCTACTCAAAATAATTATCAACTGCAGACCCCACTTCATTGTTGGTGAACCTTTTAGGCACATGGCATGTTTGGGCATGATCGGAAACAATAAGTAATCTGAGTGTAAATCTGTTGGCTGTGGATGGAACTCTTGCCTTTTGTGAGCTGATTCTCTCCTTTCAGCCAGCTGCTATGAATATAACTTCATCTCAGGTGGTGGGGATATGTATGTATGTATATATATATATATATATATATATATATATATGTGTGTGTGTGTGTGAGTGTGTGTAAATATAAGTTATTTATTAACTTGTTTTTTTTTGTGTTTTTTTACGGCACATCTACATCTAGGCCTTTAGCGCTGACATCCAAGGGGCAGCGGACTTTTCTAAACGAGCCATGTAATGAGAAAATTCCTGCCACCGGCGGGAATTGAACCCACCATCTCCCGCGTTAGAATCTAAGGCATTACCGACTAGACCACGGGAGACCCCTGAAATCCTTGTTTTCTTTAAAATTAGATTTACTTCACTCAAACTTGATGAACAACACAGATAGCCTTAATCTTCACTGAATGAGTCCAAGGGTTGTGGGTCTGAGGCTATAATAGATTAAAAAATTAATTTACTGAAACTACAAAAATACTGAACTTCCCACTAAGAAGAATAGTTAAAAGCAGTAATTTGTGCATTGTAACGATATACTTTATAAACAACATGAAAGGATTACTAAATTAAACAACATGAAAGGATTACTAAATGTATCAACTTTCAAAGAATTAAAAACATAACAAAATTCACTATCCTCAGTGGCTTTTAACTGTTTAAACGCTCCAAGAGCATAAATACTGCCGTGAAAAGCAGTGCCCCCAGTGCTGTGGACGCATATATTTGGGTGTGAAAAACAGTGCCTCCACTGCTTTAGAGGCATATATTCAGTCTAGGTTCTGCACTCCCCATGATCGACTCATAGTTTTTCGTATTCCTTCCCTCCAAAAATGGTCAATTTTCACAAATGTTTATATTTAAAAAGCCGTGAAAGATAGGAAAAATGGTATAGAAGGAACGATGAGGACTACCGAGACTGGGCGCCAAGATCTTATCTCACAGCTACGGAGTGAGTAGATCAAGTCCAGTCTTCACACCTGTGTAGACGTTCGTCCAACACAGCAATTAGCGGTTATAAGGTTAATACAAGTTAATCAACTAAAAGAGACATAATAATGTCTTTGTTGCCAAGCCATGAGGGCAGGTTAACTAGTACAACTGCTGAAAAATAAAAAAGGCATAACATGGCCTATTGTAATGTTTCAATTCACTTTAGGATTTTAACCATCACTGAAAAAATATACTCACGGGAAAGCAGAAATAATTAATTCATTATTACTTATGCAAATAAAAGTAACAACAAATGTTCTATACCGCACGATTTTCCTCATTTTAGAATCCTAGTAGCTTTGTAAGATGATGAAATATGTCCCAGAAGCACTATTTCCAATTAATATGATAGTTTTATTTACCACTAGCCTCTGGCTGAATGACAAATAGTTGTTTAAAACAAACATATTTATTAACATAATTAGTATAAAAGTATAGCATAATTTATATTGTATTACAGCCATATCCCCCCTCAGATAACTTTTAATAAATATATATTGTGCTAATGGCCTCAGCAGCCGATGCACAAAAATCAATAAAAAAATAAAATAAAATAAAGATAAATACTACTGGAACCTCTCATATCCGACTATGACGGGACTAGGCCATGGTCGGAATGGCCAAAAGGTCGAATATTGGGAGGAAAAAAAAAAGTCTTTCAAAGTTATGAAATCAAATTTAATGTACAGTACATACTGTAATACAACTGTATTGTAATTGTAAAACTGTTACTACAGACATTTCAAGCATTTACTCTTTTTAAAAAATGAAAAAAATGTAGGACTACTTTATTTAAAGAATTCAGTCATGGATTTTTGTTTTGATTTTGTTCATCTTGACTTTGCGGAAATGTATTTCCACATCGAGAGTCCCGCCAGAACTGACAGTTTATGACAGGAAAACAAAGCATAGTGTAGATGACCCACTCTTTCAAGTCTGAACAAGCTTGCCAACACGGAGAGTGTGAATCACAGACGGTCGGGCACAAGGACGGATATGAGAGGTTCTGCTGTATTGAATTTACATATTATTAAAAATTAAACACATCTATTTTACTTCTTTTCATAATTCTTTAGTAAAAGTGATACAAATTGCTTCCTGCAGAGAATAATGTCAACTGTACGTTGCAATAAGAGTTTACAAATTCATTAAATTAAAATCGGTCGCGAGTCACCGATTACCCCATTATTTATGTTTGTTCACACATTTTTTTATGAGTCGAACTTAACTTGGAGGGAAATGAAAACATTCGGAACGATAATAATTTTTTAAAACATAATAGCACAAAAATGGAAAGGCAACTCGGGTACATTTATCAAAAGCCACAAATAATCCTTCAAAGAGCCGCAGGTTGGCCCCCTCTGATATATATATATATATATATATATATATATATATATATATATATATATATATATATATATATATATATATATGTAACGAATACGAGAAAAGGAGAACGATAAGGTAGAGAAATATTCTTAAGATTCACACATAAGGTTCTATTTGACAACTTGTTGAAAAACAAAAGAGATAGAAGATGCTCGGAACTGAATTCCTTCATGATGATAAATTGTTAACAAATGTTATATGTGGACCAATATATATGAAAATAACTGACAATTTTAGAATGATTTAAGTTATTTTTCTCAAGTATCTACTCACTTGACAATCTTTGGGCGAATTGCGGGGCCAAGCCCATACATCATTTTGTATTACCTCCTCTTTTCACCATGTCACTTAGGTAGTAGAATTGTGATTAGCTCAGTTCTTATGAGTCTTGTCTGTGAGTCACTCCTCAATTTTGTCGAGTTTTTCTTTTTTATTAAGGACTTTTTTTTTGCTTCAAAGATATGGAGTTTATCTTTTTTGTCATTATGGATTTTTTTTTTCTTAAAAGCTATTGATATTTATATTCATGAATTAAAATTAGAACTTTTCAATATGTACTGCACTCAATAAGAAGAAGACATTATCAAAAACAAATGTATGCATAATTTTGTTTGCAAGGAACTAGGATTATAAAATGTTTTAACAAGTAAAAATGGTTTATAAAATTTAAATATACTAATTTATTTAATAATGTGCTAAAATACTTATTAGATAACTTACACTATACGAGTCAGACCTTTGGAAAATAAACCTTTTCCTGTTGTATAATTAAGTTTTACATCATGTTTAATAAAGCATTTTCACCATTTGAAAACATTTCAATTATTAATATTTTCTGTGCAATGATGGTGATGAGAACTGAAATCACTTTGAACAGAAGAATATATATATATATATATATATATATATATATATATATATATATATATATATATATATATATATATTAAACTATTTCATAACTATAATGTTACCAAGGTAGAGTCATACATTTCAATTCATTTTCATTTTTTGCCCTAAAAACACTAGTACATGAAAATTTATTTCAGATGAGCTCAAAACTTGTCAAAGAATTTGATACGCCACTGATTTTTAATTGTATAGTGTAAATGATGGATATTTATTATAGCTATTTAATATTACTGTAAATATAATGAATTGATGACAATTGTGTGTTCTTGTGTGTTTTCTTAAAAGCTAAAATTATTTTTCTCTTAGTATTTCATTTTTTGTTTATTTTTTTTTCACGGTGCATCGACATCTGGGCCATTAGTGCCATAGTATTTCAGTTATATAACATTTTTAATACATAAATAACTGAATTATTCTTCAGAGAAAGATAACAAAGGTTAACAAATCTCAGTATTTAGGAAGAATGAGTGCGCTAAGTGAATCTTAAGGCAAGTAATTGGACGTGTCTTTGTTGCAGGGCTTAATCAATGCTTTTCAGATTCGGCCCAATGTCTTGAGTATCAGGAATGTATTGTGGGATATACGCTTCTGAATACCGTCGAAACAGGATTCACTAATACAATATTGTGCAATATAGCAAGTGCAGACGTATTTGGGGACAGAAGCCTCCTCCTTAGCAGTCCTCATGTTGAACCGTATTGTGATATCTTGTCTCGTAATATACTTTCTCAGTAAGTGCCAAACATCCATAAATTTAAAATCGAATTGAAGAATGTGAGCATGTGGATTGTAGCGAGTGACACCAAAACCGTGACAAATAGGCAACAAAATATTTGTATCGTCCCAAAAGTATAAGGTTTCATTTCAGAAATAAAGAAAAAAAAACTCACATTAAAGAGCCATTTCATACAGGAGAGTAAAATGTTAGTTGAGAGTAGTCACTACAAGGCATACTTAAAAAGTTGACAAATCCCATATCCTCTTCAAGTTTTAAGTGACCAAAATAACTTGGCAGGCATGATCTTCAGACTTACAACCCCACCATCTTATTTTTAACTCCAAGTAAAAGTAATAATGAAAAGAAACATCTAACCTCAGAACCCTGGCAACACCCATCACTTCCTATGCGAACTTGCCCTTCTGCTTCCCCCTCGTAGCACAAATATGTTATTTTTATTTATTTATTTATTTTTTTTGTTTATCATTTTCTTTTAATATCAGTGAATGTTTAGGTTGTTATCACCCAGAAGCAGAATATAATAAACTGCTTTCAGAACTAAATAAACATTTAATGCTTTAAGATTTGATTTATTCAACAAATGACAGGAGTAAATACACAATGAACCAAATAATGATAAAGAACAATAAAAGAAAAAAATATTATGGTTTCCTAAAAAAAAAAATAAGTAAATCCACAACCAAAAGTTAAAATGATAATTAATGTTTTCTGTAATTAAGTGATTTCTTAACATACGGAGGTTCAATATCTGCATAAAGATCAAAATCCTCATCCTCATAGACTCGTGAAAAGACTGGCTGTGGAGGGGGTTGTAGCGGAGGAACTGAACTTGAACTCTCTCCGCTTCTCTGAGTTTCACCTCCTTCCTTCGATGATGAAGTGGACCTAACATCAGTACTGCTAGAAGCTCCTTCTCCATTTCCAGCACTTCTTTTCACAGGAAGATTGGATTTCTGTGGAAGGACCACTTTGACCTCTCCATTACTGTGAAAACAAATAGTTAAACAGTATTATAAAGTAATACTAATTACTCAAAAAGCTAAGTATGCTTTAGTGTAAACAAAGTACCAAATTTTTCATAATGTTCTGTTGAACATTACATCGGAATTTTGTCTTTCCTCAAAAATAATCTTGGATGTAATAATAAAATTATGATACTTATGTTACTAAATAACAAATTTACCTGTTACTATGGATAACAGCATTTGGGGAATGCCATTTTGTCTGCTCATCTAGGATAGATGAGACCAAATCAGGTGGAGCTGAAGAGACAGCAATTCTTGGCATGGGCCGACGAGGGGCTGTCCTTAAAATTTGAGCAGCCATTTGTTTTCTGTTAGCCATTCCTCTAATACCAACTGTAGCTGGCCGTGCTCTTAATACACCAAGACCACCTTCATCATCAAGTTCATCTTCTGCTTCACAGCTAAAATGTTATTTTTATTGTTATAATTTAAAGAAACTATATAAAGGTCAATAAATGTGAGTGTTAATAGTATAGATTTAGAGTCATAGAGTCTAATGTCATAACCTAATATCCAGCTAAGAGAAACAGTAAAATTGCATTACACTTAAATAATAACAAAGATTACTACTAACACAGGTTATGCATATGAATAACCTATTAATAATAATTGAGATTAAAACTAAATTACAAAACATAAATTATTATTTATCAAAAAACATGTTTACTAATTCCTTTTACATTCGGTGGAGCCTTGCGAGCTCTTGTAGTTGAGGTTCTGTAATCTAACCCAGGCCTTATATTGTTGTCCTTTGGGGAAGAAATTGGAATGCCACACAATACTTGGAACCTAATAACCTAACTTTTCTCCTCTAAAATTTAAAAGATAGACCTCTCCTTGGATTGTAACAATGTTATGACCAAAAATGACACATTGAATTGTCCAGCATCAAACTCGCTTCCTTAACCCTACTGAAACTAAACCCAGTTTTGTGCCAGCGGTCAGGGCTGGCATACCCATGGACTGATATAAACTTTTGTGCCAAGGGCATTGCTTCGTTTCAGGACTGGAAGTCATTGCTGCGACAGCTTTTTTGGGATATCTAGCAATAAGTTTTGTTAGCTCTAATCACTTTTGTATCTGCTTGAGTCTACAAAAATGCAATTTGAAATTATTGAATGGGAGTTTCCCTAAGCTAACCAGTGCCTTAGCATAGTTAAGATCACTTCAAAAGGCCTTATTTGTGTTTTAAGAGTTGATGTGTAAATAGAGATCGTGTTCCATAGAAATTATACTCATGGCGAGATATTTGACTTGATATTATTTTTAAAACAGAGGAATCCAGAAACATTTTTAAACAAAATAAATTTTAAACCAAGTTTTTAAGCCTCCCCTGGTCTGGTTCAAAGAAGCTCAAGATGAGTAAATGGCGACAGAAAACTTTTTAAATAATATATATATTTTAAATTTTAACGTCAATTTATTATTACCTACGAATTTTAGGACGGGTTATCTATAGGTTATCATCCTTTTCTAGCCAGGATAGGGCTGATGCTTTTTCTTTTTTTCTAAAGAAAAGCCACCACCCCATAGCGGGAATCAAACCCACGACCCTTCGGAACGGAGTGTTAAGTGCTCATGCCTTAAACGCTCACGGTCACTAGGCCTCTCCTTTTTAAATAAAGAAATATGACAGCATATAAGGATAAATGAGAAGAGATGGACATTGCTATGTAATTCTGTCCGGCACCGGAAAGTGGGACACGCCTCTAAGCTCTGTTGTAATGGTTAAATCATTAACGATTAGTAATGAAAATATTACATCACTAGCCAGCAGCAGCAATCTTTTAGAACATTTTTAAATAAATTCTTACAAAGAAATTATACGAAGCTATTATCTCCATCATAGTCTTCCATTTCTTTTGTAAATTATTTGAAAGCTGACGATGATTAATCAAAGTTGAAGATGAATGGGGGGAACAGTTTAGTATTGTTTTTCTGTAAAGATCAGCGCATCGACATCTAGGCCATTAGAACAGGGTTTAGACTTATTAATCCTTAAGAGCTTGTGGTATGAGGACACTCGACATTCTGGGGAGAAGCAAATTCCCACCATGAAAATAATTTTGGAGGCTTATCTGCATGATCACAATCTTCAAAATGGAACAATAATCTTCTGAACATCCTAGGTGAAGTCAGGATTTTTTCAGTGAACCCATCACTGGAATAATTCCATCAGCTTCAAAACAATCAGTCCTGTAACTGGTAACGAGGGCATAGATTCTGTAGAGACCTTAAGGCTCACTAGGGAGATACTGCGGTCAGTACTCTTACCGCTTAATCTTAGGCTTATTCTTTTCTTAGAAAGTATCCATTATATTAATGAAAGGCAGCACGTGTCTAGGGACAATATTGGACCCCAAATCCAACCCTCAAAAACTACGCCAGAAGATAAAATCTGTATTGCACACCCAAGTTTTGAACTCAGGTCATCCAGAAGATTAGTTGGGTGTTCTACGATTGAGCTAAGCCCCACCCCCAATCCACTATAAGCAGATTCAAACCCCCAACTCATACTGTTTAAAGCTGCTTTTGGATTACTTACTTAACTGTACCTGTTCTGCTTCAAATAAGAACAATTTTATCCTTTGAAAAGATAGCTGTACTGCTGCATTAAATTGAGAGCCACTGACAAAAATGTTTATATCATTTACAATTCTCAGAGGTTTGTGTTTCATTATAATCATCCAAAACAGAAAGAGTGTTGTAAAAAACTATAAGTGGGCTCATTTGGTCTTTTGTGGAAAAAATTGTTTTTTAGTAGCTTCTTTCTGCAGGTTAGCAAATTGCGTCTACTTTCAAATGGACTAATTATTTTTCTTTTCTAAATAAATTGATCTATAAGCTTTAGAATTACCCCAGTACTCCCAATAATTATTAATCATGAAAAGACGATCTGGATCAGGAAGAACCATTTGCATCGAGGTAATTTCCACACTATTCATTCAAAGTTAGGTAGGTTGAGGGAAGGTTATCCATGATTTATGAGCTCAAAAGTTCTAATCTTCCAAGACTTTGAAGAGGTTTCTACTTTTCCAAAAGCCATTAGGAGGTAGAGTTCTGAAATCCATGTCGAGCATTTTAACTTGTTGATCCGTGAATTATACACAGCGGAGCTTATATCAGTTTCAATTTTTTAACTATAGTCTGAATTTGGTCAATTATTGACTACTTTATACCTTAAGTAGCCAATAATTTTCATTGTAATAAATTACATATTTACCATATTGTTCCTTGCATGGTATGGTTCACCCATTAACACTTTCGCTGCGGGTGTCATTACGGAAGGACACTAGCAATCCTACCCATTTAGAATGTCCCTTCGGAAGGACACTCCTCCATTACTTTTCCCGTAAGATTCAAAAGGCTCGTAAATTGAGGGGATTCACTTTTACAGCTCCATATAACAACAGTTGCCTTCAGTATTGTTAGGGCTTTCCAACAGTGTTTTCCGTTTTCAAATCGGCTGACTGGAAGACTTTGTATGAATTTTTTTATGAAAAAAAAGGTCTACATAAAAAATTCAAACAAAAAATGCACCAGATACTGAGGTATTCCCAAACAATGACAGCCGCAGTGAAAGTGCTAACTTACAGAAATTTTATCTTTAACTATTAATATTTTCATATTCTCAAAATTAAGTAAGTCAGACAATAGTACAGGCAAATAATCAATAAAGTACGTAACTGAAATCTCAAATAAAGTATGTTCCATACCTAGTATCTTCTTACAATAATATAAATGTGTATGAAACTGATGTAATTATTTTTTATTTTGACAGAGGTAATTATAGATTGATTATAAAAATCAGAGTAGTTTATGTTATTTTTTTTTTTTTTTTTTTTATCTTACCCTGAAAAATACTCCAGCTGTGGGCGTGATCCAAAGATATCAAGGCGTTGAGAAGAACGTTCATTAGCATTAGATCGATGGTTATCACTGGCTTCAACTTTAACTGAAGTACGCTTGGATGAGCTCATCTAAAAAAAAAAAATATTCATGGAAAGAGTGTCGAGAAGTTCTTGAATGACTGAAGAAGAAATTCTATAATATTATTTACCCGTCCGCGCCCACATGAAGCATTAGATTTCCTTTTCTTCTTACGTCTCCTCCTTGTATTAACTGCAACTTTCACCTCAATGGTAGTTCCATCCTCTACAGTTATTACTTCGACTTTGTACCGAGTACTCCTACGATGGCTTTTCTTTCTTCGTTGAGTTCGTCGAGTATTATTAGAACGGGAAGTAGATGACGAAGGCAGGAATTGCTCGCTCTAAAATTATTATTAAGTTAAATTTGAGTTCTCCTTATTTTTAAATCAGACTTTATTCAGGTATTGTACCTGTTCAGCCATCTGGCGAATGCTATTGATTACTCTCTGGACAGCACGTGTACGCGGCCCGATGCGAGGAGGAGCCGAGGTCCGCTGCCTCATTCGGTTTGTTAAAATTGTTCCATCTCTCAGCAAGTCGTTTATTTCATCATCATCAATTTCAGCCTAAAAAGGTTTTAATTATAAGCAGTTTGACATATCAAACTTCAATAATGAAAAATAAGAATTCAGACTTTTTGTAATTAATTTCCTTCTTAAAAGTTTGAGTGACTGAAAATTGTATTTAAATCATCACTATAAAAGTGTATTAATAGTTATGGTCCTTATCAAATTCTTTTTCTCCTAAAAGGCTTTAAATCTTATAATTAATTTATTATACTTTAAACCTTATATTTTTCTTATATATGGAATTTAATTTTATATTATATATTTATTATATTCTGCCTTGTCCCTTGATATACTCAAGAATTTTTTTAAAAATTAACAGCCTTTCAGAAAATTTAATTTGTTTGAATTATCTGATGTGAAAAGAAAACACATTTTTTAATATTTTAAGAGCATTTATTTTTAATTAACAGTATATATATATTTAAAGTTGATATGAAGTCAATTATGGTATTTTTTTAGAAAATAAATACTTTAAGTATTCTCATTGAAAGGTTATATTATGTATTTATATTACTTACTATATTTATAAATTTCTTTGCAAAAAATGAAAGATTTAATACATTTATTAATACAAATATAGATCTTTGTCACATAACAATAGAAGAATGAATATAACAAGTTATAATTTCGAGTAAGTGAATTCTAGTAAATTGTAAGTTAGTTAACAGATTAGTCAGCTTAAAATTACAAAAAATATTAAAATGTATTGAGTCACAACGTTTCAGGATAGTGCAGAAAAAATGACTTAAGAAGACTATAAAGAAATATGGTCCATAAATTTATAAACATTTTATATGACTCATAACAATGTGTACAAAAAAAACAAAAAACTGAAATATATAACGCAAAATGCTAAGTTTTGAAGTAGAAAAGTCATAAAACAGAAACTAAAAAAAGTTATCTTTATTTTATTGAGATATGTTATTAACAAGAAAAATAAAATAGGAATTATGAAGGTATTTGAATTTAAAATAAAATGCATTCATAATAATCATCATCGCTCTCAGAATCACTTGGAGTACTGATACTGACATTGTCCAAAGCTGCACAATCCGGGCAAAACCAATCACCATTTGGGATTTCAATCAGTGGTGGAGTCAGGCAATTGAGATGGTAACCAGCCTCACATCTATCACAAAGAAGCATTTCATGTTCTCTGTCATGCTGGCTACAAATCTGGAAAATAAATATAATAGTAATGCTTCCCTGAAAACATAGGTGAGCACATTTTCTAAAATGATTAAAAGTGACGAAAGTAAAATTATTATTTATTGATTCAACATTCATTAAAATGTCATTAATTGTTTGCTTATAATTTTACACATGTAATTGTTTCATGTTACAAGCAAATTACATTCTTTCTTAGTTTCTTGCTGGACAATTCGCTTTTAAAATCTATATTTTACCATACATGTTCAGAAAAGGTAGCAGTAAATATTTTAGATATTCTAATTAAACATTATTAAGAAAGTAATAATGCTTCTTAACTGATCACTTTTTGGGAGAGTTTGATAACTTTATTGGAGATAATAGTTAATTAGCATTAAATTTTGTGCTTTGAATATACTTAACATTAATTACGTTATAGGAGGCCCATTAGCCTTGCGGGCTTAGGCATGACCATACTATCCCCAAGAGGTTTAGGGGTTGATTCACACTAGAGGTAGTGGCTTATCATTAAAAAAAGCATCTGTCCTAAAAATTGTGTTACAGTAGAAACTCGATTATCCGGACTAATTGGGACCAAGGTCAGTCCGGATAGTGGAATATTAAAAAAGTTTCAAAAACTATGAACTCTTTATTGAAAATTTAAAGCAATAAAATAGTTAATAACATTTTTATGTATGAAAATGTAATAATCTATGTTCACAGTTAAGTACAGAAACTAATTTAAAAGAGTTAGGAAGGTTTAAAAAAATTGATTATTTTTGTTTGCTTCTTTGCCTTCCATTTCTTGGACGCCACCATATCTCGAAGTCGCTGGAGTTGTAGAAGCTGCGCAGTTTCTGTCTCTTCTTGTCTCTCAAGCCACCTGAACACCACGTCAATGGCCTGAAGAGCTTCTGCATGAGAAGGACCTGGTGTTACTGTGGCAGGTGGTTCGTCAATGTCCTCTTCCTCTACCTCTTCCATGTTTTCGAGGCAAGACAATTTGTCCTTGATGCTAGGCACAACTCTTTTACGTTTGCTACTTGACATGGCGCTGGACACGGTGCCGATGTCCTCAGGCGGTAGGCTTCTTCAGACTGACTTGCCGGGGATGGGTGTCCCATATTTAAAGGTCCGTGGAACCGACTAGTCGGGGCTAGAAGCTTCCTTTTCTCAGAAGACCTGGACCCATCCAGTGCGTTCTAGAATTCCAGGAAAGGCGGATCTAGACATCCGGTGCGCTGCCTTCCTTCCTCTATACCTATAGTCCTCCACCAGGCGGGTCGCGTGGCTCTCCACCCCGCAACACTGCCCCCTCCTTGACATGACTTGCAAAATATGTAAAATAAAATAAGAATGTGACAAGTCAATTCTAACAACATAAAAAAGCAACTGAGCGAGCCGCTACTAGTTCGGAGCAGTGCCACGTGAAGGTACAGTTATGTAGAGGAGGGGGTAACCCTTTCCTCACGCCCCCTCTACCTCCCGCGCCTCCTCACGACCACCCCTCGCTAGTAAAATCTCCTCCCGCCCCTCCTCTAATGCTTGGTCCTGTCGTCCGGATAATTGAGTTTCTACTGTATTCATAAATGGTAGTTACAAATTTAAATAAATAATCATGGTATAAGTTTCTCCTCTCATTTGTAACAAATTACCAAAAATAATATCTTAGTTTTTAAAATTTAAGCTGATGTATTGAAGACACTTACTTCACAAAATGTGGGGTCATCTGGTTCAATGTCATTGCTATGATCTTGCGGAGGAGGAGTTGAAACATCTTGTCTATTCACAATGCTACCATCTGAACTTCTGGTTACCACAATTTGAGTATATTTTATTCGATCGATTGGACAAGTATTAGAAGTCTGAAAATAAATAATAAAGCCAATAATCTAAGGAGAGGGTTAAACAACAGATTTCAAGATGTTACAGTTGAATTAATTCTCAGACAAATGAGTTTTATGAATTTGGTTAAAAAAAAAGGGGGTACACGCAAGAACTTATCAGCTCAGCGTATTTCCATAACGTTCTCATCACGAGTGTCATTAGGAAAGCTTGGAATAGATAAGAATTATATATTTATATTTATATTTATATTTATATATATATATATATATATATATATATATATATATATATATATATATCGCTTTTCTTTCGACTTCACAAAATATAAATATATATATATATATTTATACTTTGTGAAGTCGAAAGAAAAGCGAGATTTCAGGCGCCACAAAGTATAGAACGCTGGCAGAAGCCAACTCTAAGCAGAAATGAATCCCTCTGCCTGCTCCGCTTCCGCTCGTTCTATAAGTAAAATCTCTATCAGAAACATGATTTTCAACTGCTAGTAGTCTTTTATTGAACAAATCATTAAACTGTAATTTGCGATAAAAAAAAAAATTAAAATTAAAATCTGTGGCAAACAGAGATAAAAAACGTTCAAAAGAACAAAGTTAGAAGTTCCCTCTATCAGAAATTGCAGAAGAACTGTTTTTGTTTTTTTTTTAGAAGGAAATTTAGTATGCTTTCAAATGACACCACAATTTTTCAACCTTTTTCGAGATATTTAAGAAAATCTTAAATAATTGTCCGTTAATATCATTTTTTTTTCTGTTACTTCCTCAACTGGTTCTCGTAATCATAACTCCTTTAGATAGACCAGCATTAATAGCCCAGTTTGCTGATGTGTCGCATTAAAAAAAAAATAAATAAATAAAAAAAAAATCTTTTAGTGAGAAAATAAAGAATATTGTCAACATAGATGTGGCTTTGAAAGTGGTTTTATTTAATTTCCTAAGTCAAATTACCAATACAAAATGTTCCTTGAAGCATATAAACCTAAAACCGTAACTGCTACCATTTTTGGGGGGAAGAATTTTTGCAGAAAAAAGTTTTCCGATCGGCAGATTCTGTTGTTTAACAAACTTATAACCATTCATTTTAGAGAAAGCATTTTATTGCAAAATTTTATATAAATCTGACTATTCTTGAGGCTACTAGAAATCAGAACAAAGAGAATGTGTATATATATATATATATATATATATATTTAATGATATTTTACATTACATATTTAAAAGTTTTAAAAATTAACACAGAAAATTCTGAAAATTCAAAAAGCTCATTGATATGTTAAATTCATTGGGATAAACAAATATTATTGGTTATATTTGTCTAGCAGTCTATACAGGTAGCATTGGATACCGGTAGGACGCTTCCGCCATGAAAGCAGTTCAGTCTGTTGAGTTGTAATGGAAGAATCAGTCACATACATGTCAGTCTATTGAAAGCAGTCCAGTCTGTTGAGTTGTAATGGAAGAAACGTTCACATAGTTCAGTCTGTTAAAAGCTGTTGAGTTGTAATGGAAGATACAGTCACATACAGTTGAGTTCAGTTCAAAAGAAGCTACAGTCAGTCCGTTAATGGAGATACAGTTTTAAAGAAGATCCCGTCATATGCAGTTAATACAAAGCTGGCATGCCTGGATGTGACTTATCCATGAGTCTTTTGTTTTTATTATTTAAAATTATCTTTGTTTTACTTTACTGGACTCGAACCTGACCCTGAGATAAAGAGTTTTTAAAATTAAATATTATCAAATATTTAAATTTAAATATTATACATTTTGTCTACCCGTGGCGCAATTCTTTAAATTAAAAATATTTTTAATTGATTCTTTATATTTAATTATAACATTTTGGCGCATCAACGTGTGGCTATTATTATAAATTTTTAATTTTAATTATAACAATATATATATTCCTACGTATGAAGGGGGGGAAGGGAGGAAACATTCTAGAAGTTATGAGTTATAAACAAATTAATAATGAAAATTAAATTCATTTTTATTTTATGAATTAATAATTCATTACCTGTGACCACGTTAAAAGACATTCTGAATGAAAATTGTGAGAGCATCCTGAAGGATGTGCAATGATTCCACGAAACGCTTTGAAACATATGATGCATTTTTCACTTTCATCACTGTCAGATGATTGGCTTCCACTCTGAAAAAAAGAGAGAAGATAAGAGGTATTATATACTCTGAATATTAATAATAATTGAAGGGTCCAGTGTAATGTGGGTATTGATCCACAATTTAAAGTTACGTGCTTCTTAGATATGTGATAATGTTATAATCAATCCTAATTGGGTACATTACTATTTTTAGCAGATTTCATAATACATGCTATCATTTATTCAATTAACTGTTTTCTTTTGTTATCAATAACTAACTTACTGATTTTATTACTTAATTTTCTAAAATTATGCTGCCCTTGAACAATGTTAGAAAATGAAACTGAGGCTAAGCAGGCTACAAGTAAAATTTAGAATAGATACAAAAATTAGGAATAAGTTAAAACTTGTTAGGAAAGTGATATTTGTTGGAAAGCAGTACATAATAAAGATTGGTGAAAGAATTTATAAACATCATACCTCAGCTTTCTCAATTTTCCTATTAGCTGTAGAACCTGTAAACGGAGATGATGTTAGTAAGAGGTAATATTTTTATGTAGTATAATGATAGAAAAATGTAAAGCTATACAAGTAAATAATGCTGAAAAGAAAAATTTAATTTTGTTATTTTTTCTGAAGTTAATTCAAAGGAAGGTGGGAGGTTTCTTGAAGCTTATGCTGCTTAATTTGTGACATGCTCATGCAAAAATGTATGACTTTTGTTTTACACCAACTTTTTTATAAGTGATAATATACGTTAATATACAATAACATTTATCTAATGCTCAAGTTTTTGTATGTATTTATATCTTACCTCGTTATAATCTTTAAATTAATATTATAACGAGAAAAGCCGTACCGCATAGGCTTTTAACAAGAGACTTGTTTGAGTGCCAATAGTGTCAAGCAGTATGCCAATACTTCATCTTTGGAACAGCTTTATTGAATAGTTACATTTTTTATAAGCTAGTAGAGAAAAAAAAAATAATAATAATAATATTTTCCCTACAGTCTGGGAGGTACCAATGGTGTTGCGAAAATATGTTTTTCTCCAAAGCTCAGCGGTACGAGGTACCACTACAGGGTGTCTACTACTTTTGTGAAAGCCAATTTCATGACTTTTTAATGACTTTAAATGCAAATTTCATGCCCATTAAAAAGAAAATAATTTCACTTAAAAAGACAAAACCTTAACTTTTAGGCTTAAAATTGTTTGCAACCTTACATGGATTATCATGATATCTAAAAACTTACAATTTTACATAATTTAAAACAATTAATAAAATTGTATAAAATGTACATCATATGTTAAACAGGATAGTTAAATTAAAATAAATATAGATTTTGGCTACTGCACTGCCCCCTGTATACTAAACATTACAATACCATATAAAGAAAATAGATAATAACTTAGTTATACTATAATAAGATATACTTTACCATCAGAACTGTCCGAATCCGATTGAAGAGCTCTTGTTTTTGATCTACGATTCTGTGGAAAAGAGAAAGGAATTGAAATTAATAAAACTTTCAATGGAATTAACATTTAAGAGAAATAAAATTTTCAGCCTGGCCCAGACAGTTAAATGAAATCATGCATCTCTCAATTAACTATCAGGAATTAGTAGCAGAACAGTTCTTGAACATTAACTTCTTAGTAGTGATAATATGCCAGTTTAATGGAATCCCTCATTGCTACCTTAAGGGGATTATCTGAAACCCTAGCTCTATTACAAACTGTTAGTTTTGGACATTCCCTTTTAAAAGATTTAAAGGTTAATCCCTAAGGTCTAACACGTAACTATCGCATGCTCCGTTTTCATTGTCATTTACAGTCTCAATGGTTGCTAGACTTTCTGCACTTTGTGTTCATTTTTGAGTTTAGTCATGAGTTCAAAAACCAAGCCTCAACTGGAGTGGCTGGTTTTAATTTTGAGCCAGACAAGTTAATTTTACTGAAGAAAAGAAATTAAATTCACTGAACGCGTATTCCTTCCAATAAAAATCAAAAGATAATTTAATGACAATGTAATACCTGGGAAGTCCAAGGGCGAAATGCTTCATCAACTTCTGAATCAGTACTGCTGGTTTCCGAATCACTTTCAGACAAAACCTACAGAAAAATCTTAATTTATTATGTCATAATGTCCAAGAGCATTTATTAAGGAAGAAATTATTACACATATAGTATTCTTTCAGGAAGCAATTTACATGTTTTACTCTCCTGTTTAGTAATAAAATAAATGTTTAATAGTCTCCCAATCCCAAAAAAGAATAAAGCATCCATTCAACAAACACAGTGCACTACACACTGTGGAGTGAACTTATATAAGTTCACTTACAGTAGGAACTCCATGATTACCTCCTCTGATGATGCTATACCTCTGGCTGTGCACTTCAAACAAACACACCATTAATAATAGAGAAAAAAAGAGATTGCCTGAATCCAGAGAGAGGGGCCCACAGGTAGGGAAAAGATTTTCAAAACTCAACATTACCCCTAGTAAGAATCAATTCTACAACATTAAGTGTAGAGTACTCACACCTTAGCAGTTACAGCCATCAGGTTTCCGTAAATTCTTTAAATGAAGCCCAAAAAAATAAGAGAAGCTGAAACGTTAGTGAATGAAGCTGATTATGATCCTCCTCCATAATAGAGTTTACGATTAATAAAAAATAAATTAAGATAATTTATTTTTTCAAAGAAGAGTTCATTTAGTTTAATTTACATAACTGTTTTTTTTTAATGATTTTTGTTTTTTTCCTATATTTCAGAACTGAATGTAACACACAAAATTTTAACTTAAACATTTTCTTCTGTAGGGAAATAAATAGCAAAAGGTGTGTGTCTTATCTTTACTGCAAGTTTAATAATATTAACATGAACAATCGATTCCATTCATCAAAATATAATATAAGTGTACTCGGAACACTTCCAACTTAATGATTTATCATGTTTGTATTTTGGCAAGGACACTGTTGTTGCCGGCCACTTTTTCCAGTAAAGAACCATCCAAAATTTTATTTTTAATTTTGTATGGATTTTCATCAGTGTCAAACTATTTTAGTAAACCCCAAAGCGGGAACAGAAAAATGCACACAAATTTGAACATGTATATTTTGGATACTTGGTAATAATGAAATGTAGTTTTTTTTTTTTGGTCATCAGCAAAAACATATACATTCAGCAGAAAAAAAATATGTGTATTTTACTTAAAGTGATACCTGAAGTTATCTGTTAATATTTTTAACATGTCATTTTCAATTATTTTTTTTATTCTACACGGGAAATGTGCAGTGGCAGACCCAGGATTAAGCTGAGAGACAGTTGTGGCAAAGCACTGATATAAATGAGAGGCTTAGGCCCAGTTCACACGGAGTGACTGTTCTGCAACTACCGTTGCAAAACCAGTTGCGCATGCCACGACAATTTATTCGAATATAGAGGCGCACACGGCAGGACTGTATATAGTTGGCTCACACAGCCAAGCCTAGGCCTCCGAAACAAACACGTACCACACTAAATAAACATTCCACTTTTACTGCACCATAGGCAAAACTGATTTACAAAAAGCCCGTTGCCAGTACACAGCCGTGTGCGGACGGAACTTTTGTTTCAGTTGCAAACTGGTTTGCAACGTTATTTGCAGAACAGTCACTGTGTGCGCTGGGCCTTAGTCATTTAATTAACTGGTTCTAATTTAATAAAAGAACAGTTGTTATTAGATTTAATGTTCCAGTATCGTTAACAGTCCCAACCCAAAACCTTTATAGCATTTTCGCCCACCAAATAATACTTACCCTTAATTTTTTGTGAGTGCGCTTTATTACACAACTTCCGTCTGAGTCACTGGAGCTTGAAACCTGTAATCAAACACATCAATGTAGTTCCAGCAAATAACGCAGTAATACAAACATACATACACACACATATACATATAAATATAAATATATATATATATATATATATATATATATATATATATATATATATAATATAATATATAAATAAATATATATAATAATGTATATAATGTATATAAAATAAAAATTAGTATTTAGTGAAAATTAGTGTATAATATTAATAAAATTATTTTCTGTTAGTTTGGAACACCTTTTGGCTACTTTTGCTGGAAATAAAAATTATGCCCTCCCTCTTGAAAATTGACATTTTAGTTTAGACATAGATTCAATTAAAAATGTTCTTCTTATAAACTGATTGTACTCTATTTCGCAGTAGATTACTCTTAATTGTAGTGGATGATATAAACAAGGTTTTGTTGCAAAGTAGGAAATGTTACAGTTGGTAAAGGAAAATTAATAATTTAGTTTAAGTTGCACCAATATATATTGTATTTTGTTCCGACCCAAAAATGAGATTGAGTGATCAGGTTTTCCTCCATATAGAGAGGAAACGTGCTAAAAGCACTTGAAGTTAAAGTCTTAACATTGTTTTTTTTTTCTATGTAAAGCTAATTTTGGAAAAACAGAGTGAGACACCTTTTCAATAGCAATAACAGAGATGCAGAGTGGAGGTAACACATAAAGAGAACTGGGGGATGTGTGTGTGTATGTGTGTTTTTGTGTGTCAAGGGCCAGGGGGAAAAATGATGAATGTCAGAAAAATGTAATTTTCAGGAAAACGAAAAATCCAGTTTCATGTTTTCCTAGGTTTACAATCCTTACCGAGTTTTTTGGGGGTTATTTTACTCCAACAGGTGTTTATAATAAAATAAAATAATTTTTTTGGACAGTTCAAGGTACAAATACGTCAAATTCAGCTTCAGCCAATTTGTTTTATTTTGCAAAAATATGAACTAATCAAGAAAACTATTCATTAAAGAAACTTTTAAAGAAAGAAAACTTTTCATTAAAGAAACTTTTAAAGAAAAGTATTTTTTTCTGCAGATAACACATTTTTAGATGATTGCCTTCGACATCTGATCTTCCCGTCCAGAAAGCAATCCAGAGATTTAATGGGAGCAGGTTTCTGTAATATGTTACAGCTCATATAGGCCCCAAAGAAACTATTGCGGTATAAAACATTGGTGGGCTGCTATGCTTTAAATTTCAAACAACCAACTGGCCTGGTGGGGAAAGGACATTTTAGTTTAAAAGTTGGATTCAAGAAAGTATACCATCCCTTAATAAGCACTTTTTTGCAATTGACCACAGCAAAGGGAGTCAGCTTTTCTCTGCAATGCTTTATAACGTTCCTCCATTCATCATAAGGGCAACTCAACGTAAGACTGTTGGTTGATAAAACTCATGTTTTTGTCACATTTGAGGTACAGATCATCGCCGTTAAATCAAACCGACATATCTGCAAAAATTGAGTTCTTGAGCTCTTCGTGTCAAAAAGTTTCTTTTATTTCCTTCTGTTTTTGTGACTAACCGGCATATCGAATAGTTGAATAAAAATTCGTCAGATGACATTGGGCGGGTATACATTTATGTTGAAATAGCCATTTTGTTTGCCGGAAGACAGATCTATTGCACAGTAAGCCAGTTGCTCCAAAACCTTCAAGTAGGAAAGACGTCCATCATGTTAGTAAAACTGAATTATCTCACAATAGTACATTTCTATTATTACCCAGAAAAGAGTTATTGGCAGATAATCCGGTTTTCACTTAACATTAATGCGTTTCTAGTAGCCTCAACTAAAACAAACCGACATATTTGCCAAAAAATGGAACAAATTTGTGAAACTTTGAAGTTACCAGCAAAGAGACGATCAATATTATGATAATTGATGTTTCAAAAAAAAATCGTGAAGCAATAAATTATTTTTTCGTTGACATCATTTTTTTTTTTTTTGTAACTTTTCTCTTAATTTAAGCAATTTCGGATTTATTTGCAGCTACTACTTCAAAAAGCAGTATTCGTCTAAACTTTATTCATGCATAAGGTGACATTGAGGTGAACCTAACAGGCGTTAAATGGGAAATGCCACATGCCAAAACTTTTAAGTGCTCTGGTGAAAAATATGCATTTTGCACATATGCCGGTTTGATTTCACAGCAACGAGATGTCTTCTAATAGGGAAGAATACTTCAACACATGATTCTCGGCAACTAGATGGTGATGGTAGCAAGTTACTGTGAAATTTTTGTTTTGCTCTGCTCATGAGTCACAAAACAATGCCAAATGACGAACAGCGGCAGGCAAAAAGTTGGCTACAAAACTGTCGAGCATAGAACATAATTCATAATTTCACTTATGCGATGTTGATATTGAAACTGTACTGTAGAAGGTCTGCTGTCTTTTGTAGTGTACATTGTTGGTTGTGATGTTGGGGGTCAGAAGATTTCTCTGGAAGTTCATTGTAATTGCAGCCATAACTCTGTTCTTCCTATTTTATTGTTATTATTTTTTTTTTCTTGATGAATGAAACTATTGAGTTTTTTTTGGGTGACCTTCGTGTGATCTGGCCACCTCCTTGATGCTTTCTTGGCGAACCAAATTTTCATAGTTGGAAACAGATTAAGTGTCCCTACATCTAGTGCTGCTTTCCGGGACATGAAGATGTCTCACGCACTGCACGTATCTTTCCTGAAGTATCAAAAGGAAATATTGAAGTCATTGTTAAAAATCAACCTTAAAGTATCATAATGTACAGCGTTTTCAGTGTGACACTCGCACATCTTAAACTCTTTTATTAGTTAAGAGCAAATTGAAGTAGCTACGACTCAATTGTCTGAACTTTTCTAGGTGTTATGCCGCAGCTGGTGATGGATGCTCAGAAACAAACATGCATGTCCCTGACGTTCCCGTCAACATTTGCCCTAACTCAGTAAGAGTGAGAAGTATTTTTTGTGCAATTTTCATGTTCTGTGCAGCTTGGCCTTTGTTGGTGCACTTGGAGTACACAAGTGAGTCCAGAAAGAACAAATGTTGTTCATTGTAAATCCCATTACTGTTAAATTCCAAAATCAACCTCTTCGATTCGCACTCATTGGAAACTTTCTTCATAATGTCCTTCAATCTGCCTGTTTGTTTCCTTTTTATTAAGATATTTACCATGCTAAATTTACAAACACTACAGATCATAATCTTCCAGATATTTAAACATCCCTCCTGAAAATCTATTAATTATTCTCAAGGATCTGAATGTATTGCAAGCCTGAAACCTTTTTTATTTTACCAAAGCACCCTTAAATATTAGAACTTATGCTCTGGAATCCTGAAGATGAAAACTATAACAGGGACATGCTATTCCTATGTTATTATTATAATAGTTTTATGTTAGGGTTTGATTTATTTCTATAATCAATTATGCCAATTGTGACCAATTCCATTGACTAACGAAATTAGCTCACTGTAACAACTTTTTTTTTTTTTTTTTTTTTTTTTTTTTTTTTTTTTTTTTTTTTTTTTTTAGCACTTTCCTCCGAAGGAAAGTAGCTATTGAGGTTGGACTCATGACAGGATTTTTGAAAAATTTCTTCAAATCTTTATCGATCCTACCTAGTAGACACCGAAAATGACCCCCGTTAAATATATATATATATATATATATATATATATATATATATATATATATATATATATATGTCTGTTAACACGATAGCGGCCAGAGTTTTTGTTTTTTCGTCACGAAACTTGGTATATAGCATTCAATTAGCAAACGATTGAACGAGTTCGTTAACCACCAAAGTCGGTCTACCGGAAGGGGGGGGGGGGGGGTTACCCCGAACCCAAAACACTATCTTGACCATGTCAGCCGTAATATTCCTTATATTTCAACGAAACTTGGTATTCGTAGTGGTAATATAGAGAGAAAAGTGAGATATAAAAATGAACTAAATCGGTTCATTAGGAGGGGGGGTTTACTCCGGACCCACAATACCAATTCGCCACTACCAGCCGTGATTTTTGGTATATTTCGAGGAAACTCGGTATTCGTAGTGGTAATCCACAGGTGAATATGTGTTGTAAAAATAAACTAAATCGGTTCATTAGGAGGGGGGTTTACTCTGGACCCACAATACCAATTCGCCACTACCAGCCGTTAGTTTTGGTATATTTCGACGAAACTTGGTATTCGTAGTGGTAATCTACAGGTAAATATGTGTTGTAAAAATAAATTAAATCGGTTCATTAGAAGGGGGGGTTTACTCCGGACCCAAATTCCTAATATACTCGTACCGGTCGTAATTTCTGCTGTATTGAAACGAAACGCGGTATACGTCGTGGGTGTTGTAAAAATGAGCTGAATCGGCCAATCAAAAAGCGTGGGTTTACTTTGTAATATATTTCAATAGGAAAGCCCGCCAGACGTAGGTTCACAAAGCCGCCGCAAGGAGTGCTTTGTATCTAGAGGGACTGTATCCTATTCCTGCGTTAGATCAAAATAGGATAATATGAGGTTTTTTGTATTTATTACGTAGTGTAGTAGGTACCATGTGTAAACATAACTCTGGAAGCAAATTAATAATTGATCAGTTACTCATTACAAATTTAAAAGAGAACTATTCATGTTTTTATTTTAATTATGTAGGATATTTTGAGCAAATTGCTCTGGAAAGCAGTCTACGCTACCCAAATTCTGAGGAAAGTGCTTAGTTATGCAGCTCCTGCGTGACGGACTTTTTTAATAAAATGTTCGCAATAAACATAGCACTCAAAGATTTCCAATATTATTTCTTCACATAATGTATCCTATGCTCTGAAAACAAGGAGAAGTGAGAGGAACAAGGTAAATCTTCGTAATTGTAAAGTTTCTAAGGATTATCTTCTTTCAGAATTTGTTAATAGCGTGGATTCATTAAATAAAAAAAATCAATAATTATAATACAAACAACTAATAACTGTTATTACCCTCGGCCGAGACTTTCTTTTTCGCACAGGCACATCAGAATCTTCATCTGAACTAGATGATGTCACCTACAATCAATGCAAAGTAATGTATAAATTCATTTAATGAAATAATGGAAATCATTCATAAAAGAAGAAAACTAACCAATATTCTTGATTTTACTTTCTTTTTCTTGACAGGAGAATTATCCGAATCACTCTGAAAACAAATTTCCAATTTAATTGACTGAAAAACAAACAAATGCAATGGTAATCATTATATTAACTAAGCGTTACTTACAAGCATGGTTCCTGGTATTTCTTAAAAAAAATGTTCAATTCATTTCTAGAACAAGAAATTATAAAGTTACAACCACTGCAGAAAAAATAGTAATAGGTTGTAGGACTAAAATTTTAGAAAATTGACAGCAGTAACAAAAACAAGTAATGGGACAAAAGTTCACTTTCTTTGAAATAACTTATTATTTGTTTGAAATGCAAAAATAATAAGGTTCTTATTTACCTATGCACTGCTAAATAAGGCAGTGATTTAAAATATTTAATTTTAAGCAAATAACTTGTAATACTTAATAATGGAACTTTATGGAGCACCAACAAGCTAACAACAGCAACTCTGTGACACTTTAATTGCTTAAAACAACTACTTCACTCTTAAATTTTAATGAATTGTTTCCAACATGCAAAAAAAAAACACTCCTCATTCATCAATAATATCACGAAACTAGAAAAGAATATACCGAACAGCTATGCTCTATATCGGCATCAGTAGACAGATTTCATCAAAATGGCTGCCGTACTTGATCAAGCTACCTTGTCTTGATGTATAGAGTATTTGCATACCAATAATTTCTTTTAGATTAATTTATAAACAAATATAATTCTCATTAAAAAAATTTATATTTAAAAGCAGTTCTTAATTTTCTTTGAAATGGAGCAAATAAAAAGTAAATTGACCTACAACGATTACTTTGAATCATTAGTTGACTACCTATCTTTATGGTTACAATAAGGTTATCACGAAGAATGTGTAATTATTAATTTTGAAACTTCTTTTCGTTCAACGTCATTAATAATAATGTTTGTAAAGTCTGCCAATTTGCCTTGTTGCTTACACATATATAAAAGGGTAATTATCTTTGTTGAGCTTTCAATTTAAAATCAATCAATTTTTAGTACTTGTATTAGCATAATCAAATATTTCTTTTAATCTTGTTACCTAGTTTTGGATATTTACTTGTAACCTAAGTAGTGTTAACTGCAACCAATGATTATTTTTGGTAAAAAAAAACCAAAAAAAATACTGTTTGAAATGCAGTAAAAAGGCAGAATCAATGAAATTAAAATAAAATTTGATTCCAAGCTTCCTTGTTATATAAATCAAGAGGCAGCCTTTATATAAAATATATAAAACTACCCTTTATTCATTATCCTAAATTTTTGTTGTCTTCCTTCACACACACAGTTAATGAATTTGCTGAGATAAATCCCTAATTTTTGGATATTGCAATATGAATTTCTTTGTATTACTTTCTTATCTTCATCGGGGGTTGATTACTATATCCTTCCAATTATAAAAGGCTATTAACTGCTAAGGCAAAGAATTGATTCTGATTATCTTGAAGTCCTAATTTCGTTATCAGGGTCATTCCATGTCAAATCAACACAAAAAAAAGTCCGACTCGCAGGAACTGCGTCATCTTAGCGCGGTTCCAGTTCATTTTTTTTTTTTTTTATACGGCTCATCTACATCTAGGTCATTAGCGCCGACATCCAGGGTTTAGCGAGGAATTTTACCAGTAGGCCGTGGGATGATAAAATTCCTGCCAGAGGTTGGGAATCGAACCCACCATCTCCCGTTTATGAATCCAAGGCGCTAGCCATTAGACCACGGGAGACCCCGGTTCCTGTTCATATCCCTATTCTCATTTGAAAAGCATAGAATAGAAACAGATAATATTTTCCTCGGCCTTTGTTCAAAGGGTTTTATGGCTATACCTGGGGTTGGGTCCGCAAGACCCTAGAAACCTCTTCTACCGATACTTCATTTCATACGTTTCAAAGAATTGGAAAATATCAAAAATTTTCACATATTCCTGTGTTCTTTTACTATAGTAATAATTCTACAGATAAAATCAATTAAAAAATAAAATAAAAAAACCAACAGCATAAAGGCAATTGAAAATATTCAAAAGACGTCATCGAATCTTTTTCTCTTGGCAAGCTATATTTCTAACAATGAATTGTTTTTCTTATTTTGCCTAATCTGTTTTATTGTAAAATACATTATCCAACTATAAGCAATTAAAAAATAACAAGGAATAAAAACAGACAAAAAGAACAGTTCGAATAAGCAAAATCAATTACTTTAATGTTTTAAGCAATTATTTCTCCGATTGACATCGCCTAATCAAAAGTTTTATCAGAACCTTTTTTGTAGAGCATTTAGTAAGCTTTCTAATGGTATTCTTTCGTTTACCAATATTCTCAACCTTTTCCGAGATATTAAGTTACCAAAACGTTTTATGTCTGTTAATAAAATATTTTATTCTAACCCTTCCTTAACTCCAAACGTAACCAAAATTTCAACATATTAGTTTTAATGATAGTAAAACATGCAGAAAATGTTTCAACTGAATCCCATGATTCTAAGTACCCAAACCAAAAACGGTATTCAAAAACTATTTTTTTCCAATTTTCTCAAAAACGGTTAAAGCTATCGCCTTGAAAATGGTTTCATTCGTTTTCCTAGCCAAAGAAGCCTATAAAACGAGCACTTACAAGCTTATGAACTCAAAAACGTAAGCGTTACGATTTTTTTTGCGCGAATTTTCCCCCAAATGCCATCTTCCAGTGGGCGGATTTTGCTGGTTAACGAACTTGACCTTTCAAATCGGGCGACAGATTTTTGTACCAAATTTCATCAAAATCGGACCATTAGGGAGGCCAGAAATCCGCAAACAGACAAATATATATATATACACACACACAAATTTTAACCACCGTTATTTTCGGTCTCTAGGGGTTCTGAAACGCGAAATTTTCTAGTCAGCACTTCCGGATTGTTTCATTGTATCAACCTTATAAGCGGGGTTCCTCCCTATCGGGGAGGGAGGAACCGCGCTAACAAACATTTTCAACCTCACTATCTCAGAAATTGATGAAATTTGGTGAGGAGGTAGCCTTTGTATAGACTAAGAAAAATACCAAATATTATTGAAAAATATTAACTGATTTGGAAAATTTCAAAAATTGTCAAAAAATGCCGTTACCTGAAATGTTTGAATTGCTATTGTGTCTCTTATATTTAAGCTAGAGAGCTGGGAGGGGTGGTATTTTAAAGCTCTTTGTACGAACTTTCTTATTACATGCAACACCATACAGGTTACGAGGAAAAAACAATTCTCAAATTCAAAAACAAAATTTTATTTGCATATATCTCAAAATGCGTATTTTTAAAAATTTTCAAAGTTTTATATGTTTTTCTAAGTGTATTTGAGAACTTGTTCCTAAAGTTTCATGATGGTATTCCAATGGGATCACCAATTATTCATTTTTTCGTTTTTTTAAGACGCTCATATTTTGGACGATATACAAAACAAAATCATATATGTATACATGTCATATTGCAATACAACTTCAAATCTTTTTATAATGTTTTCACATAATCTTTTTTTATTAAATAAAATTGGTTGATTAATTAGAAATAATAATTATAATAGTGAACGCATTTTTATTAAAAAATAAAATAAATCAGTACTAAATTAAACTTATATTATCATTAAATTTTCTAATAACAAACCTTAAACAAAATTGTACTTGCCTTCATTAACAAAACTAGTTTAAGAAGATGACAAGTAAAATTTAATGACAAGTAAATTCGTACAAAGAGCTTTAAAATAACACCCCTCCCAGCTCTCTAGCTTAAATATAAGAGCCACAATAGCAATTCAAACATTTCAGCTAACGGCATTTTTTGACAATTTTTGAAATTTTACATAGCTGTAATTTCCAGATCAGTTAATATTTGTCAATAATATTTGGTATTTTTCTTAGTCTATACAAAGGCTACCACCTCATTAAATTTCATTTAAATCTGAGATAGTAAAAAAAATCACTGTGTTGATTTGACACGGAATGACCCATCATTAGAATTAACTCAAGATTTAAGCAGAAATACTAGTAAATGCTTCTGATTTGCAATTGGTATTTTTCCTGAACTTCCTTATGGATGGGAGAATATCCTCCAATGTTTCCAAGGAAAATTTAAATTAAATTTCTCACATAAAATGTCTCTATACAAATTTTAAAAGGACAATATCAGCTGGCTCGAAGCTCCAAAAGTTTTGTTCCATGGAGCACGAGTGAGTATTTCAGCTAATCATGTTTGAAAGGGGGGCAATCCAGGAATCGCAATCTTAAATGTCTGAATTGTGACCGTAGGCATAAAAAATCCAGTTAGGAATGCTAAATTAAAAAAAATAATAATAATAATAAACTTTCCTGTTTTAATACTTAAAGAAACTTATTTATTATAATATTGAAATATATAATATGAAAAATTTTATTCTCATTCCAGGACACATGTCCCTTAGTTTTGAGAGCATCATTTTTAAACCATTTGAAATATAAAATTATTACCTGATAAGACGCAGATAGTTAGCTATTACAGTGATAAGAAGTCAGGGAATGGTTGAGATTTGGCTGAGAGAAATCATCAGATTTTTAGAAAATTGTATATTTGTACCAGAAAAAAAAAACAAATGTGTGGTCACGACTGACGAACAAGACATTTCACCCATTTACTCCACCTTGTTCCTTAATCTCTCCTGACCACCCATTAGTTTTTTTTATCACAAAAATTAGCTAAAAAATACTGTCATTTCTGTGTTAGTTTTTTTTTTTTTTTTTCATTTGAGGCCTTAATTATTTTTTCCCCCTACTTACTCTATACTAAGTTCTATATCTCATTACTAATAAATTTGTTGATAAAAAATCGTTGTTTACCTAATACGCTCTTAAAAAATTGTTGCATTACCCATTTTCGTTTTTAAAAATTTTGCTTGCTGTTGTAATTATTCTCCTTTGTAATTGCGTGCATTTGATTTTAGCTGAAGAATGCTATCAAAAAAGCAGACCAAAACGTTCGAAATATAGGTTTTTCTGAAAATCTGACGTTTTCTCTTAACCAAAGCCCAGCCATTTCCTGACTTTTTAAAATTTCTACCATTTGAAATTAAATTAAATTAATACAGCTTGAATAGAAACATGAGTAGGGGTTGGGTGAAACTTGCAGGGATAAAAAGTAGTGAAAGAGTCAGAATGTAAAGGTTTCTAAGTTAATAGCATGTCAGACAGAGGTAAGGATTTTCATAGCGAGGTGGCACGGGTGACAAATGATTTTTCTAATGAACCTGTATGATGGGAATGAATATAACGATTGGAAGGGCGAGAGTGGGTGTTTTGGGAGTGAACAGATGATTCAAATTTAATGTCTTGAATGATATAAGGTCTTTGGGATTGAATGACTTGGTAAAGGGCTTAGCTGAGGATGTACTTGCAACAATAAACCGGGAATAGCCAACTCGTGGAAGAAGATTTTGGTGTGTGAATCTTGGTTTTCATCAAGATGATTTGGCAAGAGGTGATTTAACTTTTCACAAAATATGGATGATGATATTTTACAGATTGCTGACGTCTGTGGTATTAAGGAATTCACTTCCCCAACTCCACTATTTTCATTCAAAAAGATAGACGATATAGAGCATATTGGTATTGAAATTCCTTTGAAATATCTTTCATCACTGTTCAAAATCAATGATGCTAGAGATGTTTTAAATATGAAAAGTGACAAAATAATAAACCGAGTTTATGAAAGTCCTGACAATGAAGGAATTATATTTGATATTAAAAAAAACGAGTTTATGAAATCTGTGTTAAATTCACAACTGGAGAAACAACCAGCTGATGAATGCCAGCATTCTGGTAAAACTGTTGTGGTAGAGTTCAGGTATTTCTTCTATCATTTATTTTTTCAGATTATTTCCTTGCATTTATGTTTATATTTATCAAAATGTTATTTTTCAGTTCTCCAAATATTGCAAAACCATTCCATGTTGGACATTTAAGATCTACCATTATAGGCAACTTTGTGGCAAATATTATTGATTTAAATTACAATGTTAAACGTGTAAATTATCTTGGCGATTGGGGAACTCAAATTGGATTTGTCAAAGCTGGTTTGGAAGCTTCAAATGTTTCTGATGTCAGTCTTCTTGAAAATCCTATGAAATCTATGTATGATGCATATATACTTTCCCACAAGGATGAAAGCATTAGGGGAAAAGCAAAAGAAATATTTTCAGATTTGGAAAAAGGCTGCAGTGATTGGCAGAAAGAATGGGAAAAGATTCGACATATTACAATTGATCATTTGAAGAACACTTATCATTCTTTTGGTATTCAATTTGATGAATATACTTTTGAATCAAAATATTGTGCAGCCAATATTTCTGCTGTAGTTGAACTACTTGAAAAAAATAATTTATCAGCCGTTGAAAACAATTGTCTGGTATGTAATAGTTACCTCTTCATTTTAAATAATTACTTTAACTTATTTAACTTGCAAGCAATTTTATAATAGCTGATTTATTGGTGATTTAGGTTTGTAAACATTTGTTTCAGGGAAACGTTTTACAGGGACAAGCATTTGTGTCATTTCAAATCCTTTCTTTTTAATTACATTATTAAGTTTTTCTGGGGTGGTCATGGTGGCTAGTCCAGGATAGGTTTATCGGCCTGAAAAACTGGTACTGTACAAAAATATCGTAAAAATCAGCCCATTTTTGTTTACAGTAGGGAGCGAACATACAAATATATATATATATATATATATATATATATATATATATATATATATATATATATATATATTTTGGTCTTTAGCTTTATTTTTTTGAATCACTAGTTTTCTTTGAAATGATGGATTCTGTGCCCTAGCACTGATTTATATTTTTTTCAGTAAACAATAATTAGGATCTGTTTTTGAAATTATAGAACACCTAAAATTAACTATTTAAGTTTAATCAATTATTTTTGAGTAAATATTAATAAAAGGGTTTTTTTTTTGGCGAGGACGTACATTGTTTTCATTTATATATTTATTATAGTCGATGGCTACTGTCGATTTCATTTTTTTCTCTGTCTCGGTCTGACGATCAATTGTTGAGGTTTCTGTCATTTCATTCAACTGAAATTACAGAAACCTCAAAGATTGATCCTCAGACTGAGACAGAGAAAAAAATAAAATCGACAGTAGCTATTGACTATAATAAACATATGGGATCAGTCGACAAAAGAGACATGGTCATAAAAACGTTGGAAACCATTAGAAAAACAACAACAAAATATTTTTTCATGTTCTGGACTTGTCATTGTTCCATAGTTATTGCTTATATAAAAAAATCAATTCAAATTATTCATAGCACTAAATCAAAAAGGACGATGGTTTATTTATTTTTAAATGAAAAAGAGGTTATTTATTTATTTAGCTTCATTGATTAGTACCTATACCATAACAAAATTTTATTCTTTGTATTAGAAAATGTAGTCTATAAAAAAATTTATTGGAGCATGTAATTACATAATTCAACCACAATATTCAGAGCTAAAGAGAAAAAGTAAATAAATAATAAAGTATAGCTTTCCTACAATTTGAAATTTTAACAGAGAAAATTATATAAAGGGATCATGCAGGTAGAGAGGAGGGCGAGAATAGCTAACGGGGCCTGGCCAGGTAGAGATCACCGTACAGCAGGATCGGATAGCCCCCACCACCTGCCTTATAGTAAGGGTTAATATGTTTAAAATTGTTTATTTTTTTATGTCTACCTATCTTCTAAATCAATTTTGTACAATTACTATATCGAGTTTTGTACATTAAATAAAAGTATAAATAAGTACACTTTTTCCAGGTAATGGAAATGAATGGTGAAAAAATTCCATTGTTTAAAAGTGATGGAACTACTCTTTATTTGATGCGAGATATTGCAGCAGCTTTAGACAGAATGGAAAAGTACTGCTGCGATAAACTGCTGTATGTAGTCGACAAAAGTCAATCATATCACTTGAGTAGGCTTAAATTTGCAATATCAAAACTAACTCATAAGGACACAATATGCCATATTCCATTTGGGAGGATAAAAGGAATGAGTACAAGGAAAGGAACAAGTATATTTCTTCATGATATATTGAATGAAACTGTAGATAAAATGGCAGAGCAACAACTAAAATCACCAAGTAGGCATTTACTGCGAATTACAGTTTGAATTTTATTATGAGAACTTTATCTTGACTAAGCTATCAGTTCAGTCTGAAGAACTGCTCAATTAGGTATTAAATATAATGAATTTCCTTTTTAATAAAGTTTTAATTTAAATTGGAAATATTGACATTTTAAATTACAAGTAATTTGAATAAATTAATAATTTGATATTATGTTTAAAGATACTCGAACATCAGATCCTGAAATTACCCAAATACTTGGAGTAACTGCTTTGATGGTGTATATACTAAGGCAAAAAAGGATCCGAGATTTCAATTTTAGTTGGGAAAATGCCTTACAGGTAATTGTGCAAAATATCATTGTTTAAATGGTAACCAAGCCAATATAATCAAATGAATATAGATTACATTCTGCATAAGTATTGTTAGATTTTGGTTTCTGTTATGTTTAATAAAAAAAAAAAAAAAAACATACAGACATAATAATACAGTGGAGTCTCCGAGTATACGAATGTGAGGGGGATTGGAAAATGTCTTGTATAAGTGAATATTTCGTATAACTGAATAGTACTAGGTTATTTTCATTTTAAAGTCACAATTTTATTGTTTAGTACATATTTTGTTGTTAGATAGCGTTGTACATTATTATATTTTCAAGTTTCATCACAAAATTCTCCTCGATTCCTTTCCTTTTATCGATAATAGCCACAACCGCTGGCAAAGGTAATTTCAACAGTTTAGCTCTTGTCTAATTTTGTTTTGTTGGGATTGTCATCAACTTCTTTTGTATTTTTATTTTGTATTCAAGCGAAAGTTTTGTTCTTGTTTTTTTTACTCATTTTAAAAGATGAAAGGACGATAGAATACAGCTACTAGAACGACTACTGTATAGAGAACTGAAAAACAAGAGAGTGGATGAGGGATGAATCACTGGCACATACCATGTTATTAGAGCTGAAGCGAAGAAAATCACATAAGGGAGAGTGCATAGAAAACTGGTGGGCTACTAGAATGACAAGGAAGAAATGAGTGAGAGAGAGAGACTGGTGGGACTAAGACACTGATAAGTCTGTAAACATTTTGTGAGAAACTGTTGTCTTTTCTTATGACTGAATAGTATTTACACCAGGGGATGAAATTATCTTTCGTATAAGTGAATAATGTGTATAACTGAATAACGCAAAAGTGAAAAGTAATTCATTACTGAGGATATAATGGAGTTTTGTAGGGGAACGAGAAATTCTTCGCATAACTGAATGTTTCATAAGAGTGAGACTCTACTGTATGCATATTAAAACAAAGAAGGGAGTGAATATGGAGGGATTATGGGACACATGAGCAAGGAGAGGATGAGGGAGGGAGGAGCAATGATGAAACTATAAAAATATAGTAAATACTTCATATAAAACAATAATAATAAAAAAGGAGAAAGTGAAAAATAAATGCATAAGCAAAAAAAAAAAAAAGAATAAAATAAAATATAAAACAAATGTGAACTTAATTAAAAAAAAAACACAAGTGAAACAAAATAAAAAAAAAAAACAGCTAAAATACTTGAATATTATTGCTTTTAATGAATTTCTAAGCCCCTCAACTTGAGAAAATGTTATAATTAATCGAAGCCCAAAAAATCCCATCAAAATATTATCTACACATATAAAATCTCTTTTTTTCTCTCTCTCTAATTTGTAATTATTTTTTCTTGCACTTCAGGGTAGTGGTGATACTGGTGTAAAGTTGCAGTATACTCATAGTCGACTGTGCAGTTTGGAAAAGAAGTGCAACATTACCTTGCCTTCTGAGGCAGACCCAATAGTACTCACAGAACCTATAGTGTTTGATTTAATCTTAGAATTAGCAAGGTAGGGTAGACATTTATTTGTTTCAATTAATTTTGTGCTTTTCTTTTATTGATTATTTATTTTAAAAACTTTCTGTTATTAATCCTTTACGGACTCCAGACGAGTTAACTCGTCCTCAGGGACTTGTTCTCCACAGCCTCCGGATGAGTTAACTCGCAATTGACTTCTCACATTTTAAAACAAATTACAATTTTTGTGAGAGTATAAGTGAAAAATCCCGTAGGAGCTGAATGAACTTAGTATAATCCTGAGCAATGCAATGAATAAAATAAATATAAAGTGGTTTACTCTTTTAAGCAGTCAGGGAATAGTTGGGATTCGGCTAGGAACACATCAACACAATTTTTACCTAGCCAAATCTTAACTAATTCCTGACTGCTTAACACCTCAACAACTATCTATCTACAACTCATTATGTTTACTCTTTTAGGTTTACTAGCTGGCTACCTTATTTCACTGGCAATTTCATTACTTCTTTTCAGAGTACACCTTTCTCATTTTTGAACGTTACACATCTAAATTATGACCTTTAGGATTATTTTAGTCTGTAGAGGAGGTTTCAGGTTAACCTCCACTCTTAATGGACTAATTTTGCTCTGATAATTGGATTTATTTTTTAGTTTATTATGGACTTTTTTTTATACAGTTTTAGAACAAATGAAAATGTGTAATGGCAGCGACCTTAGCCTTGTTAAATACACAGGTTCTCATTGAACACCGAAGTTAGCAATGTCGGGCGTGGCCAGTACCTGAATGGGTGTCAGTTCGTTCACCTGCTTTTGGCATTATAAAAAGTTGGCAAACTGTAGATAGCCCAACGCTAATAGCCAAGTTTTTGACAAACTATAAAAAAGGAGAAAAATATTGTGTAATCAGATTAGGCATGGCTAAAACTATTCTGTATTGTTTCAGGTTTTCTGAAATTCTTCGAAGTAGCCAGGAACATTTAGAATCTTCTTACATTGTTTCATATATTTTCAAGTTATGGTGAGTTCTCAGTTGCATTGACATTATACATTTTTACACATTGTACAACCTTCTTACATATTTCCTATGTTTTTAAGTTTTGGTGAGTTTTCAATAGCACGGACGATGTAAATTTGTTCATTCTATAGGATCTTCTTACTTTGTTTTTTATCTTCGTAAACTAGGGTATTTTTCAATTGTGTTGAAAAGTGTGGAAAAAGAAGGACAACTTTTTTTTATTTTGTTCAAAACTATGGGTATTGTAGAGGGATGGATGACAACCAGTTTCACATTGTATTTTTATTCTATTTTCTATTAAATAAAATTATTTTTACTAAATTAAGTTAGTTTGACAGTTGGCCTCGGTGCAGCTCCCTCTACGTGGGCACGTGTTTTAATAATAATAATAGTTTGACAGGATGATGTATCATGAGCAAATGTGTAACGTGCAAGTTATTTTTTCTAAAATAAGTAATGGTTTATTCAGCCATTACCATTTTACTCTGATGTACTTGTGTCTTCCTTTATTTATATCTAGTCACGTTTATAATAATTAAAAGAAACAGTTCTTCCAATTTTTTATTATCAACTATTAATTTCTTTTTTCAGTAATTTGGTAAGCCGGTGCCTGAAGGACTTGCCTGTTAAAGGTCAAAACTTTGATGTAGCTTCACAAAGGTTGTTGATGTTCTATACCGCCCGATGTACAATAGCCTCTTCTATGAAGATCTTGGGCCTTCAACCTCTTAAAGAGATGTAATGACTGCTGTTAACTACATAGATGTAAATCTACTTTTTCAATAGTAAACAAAAATGCTCTCTTATTTTCCTGAATTCTCCTTTTTTCCTTAAACAAAGTGTCTAAAGATAATGACCTTTCCGCCATCTCTCGAAGTATTCAGAAAATGTCTCCTCAATCAGATATGACAGTGGCCTTATCTTAAGATATAAGATCTGTCAATATCTGTGCTTTCAGGGCATTTCCCTCCCTTCGGCTTTTTCTATTTCAATGCTCATTAGTGACGCCTCAATCGCACATTCAATCTTCTCAATAGGAAGAGTCTTCAGGGCAATGGAGCAATTAAAGCCTTTTTTAAGTACACTCAATAACTTTTCACCTGTCAGGATCTTGACTATATATTTTAAATTGCCAATGTGGAAGATGGTTATAGACTGAGTAAACCATGGAAAGCAGTCATCACAGGTTGTTCAAAGACAGAGGTTTTGATTGGGTGAACGGAACCCAACATTATGGAAAGGACTAGCCACTCAGAGATCTGGAAAGGCTGCCTATGACCTCCATTGTGTGGGTCAATGTTTTCCTCAGTTTTTAATTGATTTTTAATTTGAATATTTCAATAAAACAAGGTATCATGGATTATGCAAGGTAAAATAAGAGACATGTTTTTAATAGAGTTTTCTAGAAGAACGAACATATGTTGGGGAGAAAGAGTGAGTAATTTTTGCTTCGCGTTTGGTACTGTAAATTTTCTGAGCATTGTTGTGTCTAAGATCTCGTTTATCTTTGAGACGTTGTTGTAGTAGGTGTTTAAATTTTTCAAGAAATATGAAAACAAAATATTTCCAAAATACCCTAAGGAAGAGAACAGAAACGTGCTGAGATGATGCACATCCTGCAATTCGGACAGTAAAATATCCCTCCATCCAAGGTTTTTAGCTCAACCAATCCACAAAGAGTAAACAGAGGTAAGTGTAACAAAAATAATGAAAAAAGGAACCTAAAAATGTATATTTCACTGTTTAAAAAAATTTACAAATCATATTTATCTCTTCTTCCAAGTGAACTTCTTTCTGGCCCCAGCTTGTCCTGGCTTCTTTCGCTCTCTCCGACGATAATCACGAGTCAGGAGTCCAGCTACACAAAAAGTAAAAAAAAGAAATGAATACGTGCATATGTTTATACATCTACTTGGCTCTGATGTGGATTAAAAATCAGAATTTCATACTACACTTCTTCCAGTGTATCTCATATGAAAACAACCTCTTGTATTTTTTTGGGTAAACACATTTAATGATGAATAAAACTGTAAAAATAGTGGTTTCATTTCATGCAAACATGTTTTTTTTTTTTTTTAAAAAAAGGTAAGGAATGGTTGGGATTGGGGGAAAAAAAATCAGTTCTTCAGAAAAATCTGTAATTTGAACGGTTCGGCATACTCTTTTTGACTATCAAAAAGAGCATGCCTTATTCAGCTAATAAATATACATAACTACAACTCTGAGAATAATCAAAACAGTATGAAACCATTTTTTTTTAACATCTTGACAAAAGATTAAGAAACTGTTTCTTTAAAGTGTATATTAGGTAAACAAAGGTTTTTATATGAACAAATTGATCGGTAGATTTTTTAAAAAATTAGTTGAGTAAGTAAAAAAAAATTAACAAAAGCCTAAAATAAAATAAAATGAAGAGAAACACATTAGCAACAGCAAAATGGCAACAAAAACATGAGCACAAAAATAACATACATTCTTTTCATATTAAAAAAAATAACACATATATCACTAAATGCTTAGGTGAGGCAGAAAGGCCATGATTACTTTTAGGTGACCATGGATAAGTGCTGGAGAGAAGAATTTTATGTGGGGGTTTATAACTAGACCACCCAAGGAGGGGAGGGGGTGTAAGATAGTAAGGATAAAAGAAAGAAAAATTACTAATTGTTAAAAGGAGAATGTGAAAGGTGCTAATGTTTTGAACCAACCAAATATCCCTATGATTTATATTTATATTTGGGTGTTCCTCCTTTTAACTTTTAAAACCTAGTAATTTCCTTCTTTCATCCATACCCCCTCTCTCCTTGGGTCTTGCTATAAACCCCTGTGTAGAATCCTTCTCTCCACTAATGTTTTAAAAAACTGCCGATCAATTTGTTCATATAAAAACCTTTGTTTACCTAATATACACTTTTGAAGAAAATTGTTCTTAATCTATTTAGTCCAGTATACAGGGTGTCCCACATTGAGATGTCATAACTTTAGGGGTTTATTCTGTATCTTATTTGTAGTTCAGGGGCGCAAAAATGAGCGTTCTATCTGAAAATGTAGAGGAGCTACTCAAACTTTTGTCTTTTTTAAAAACTACTGGCTTTTTGAAATAAAAACTGTGTTTTTAGGATTTGTGATCAATGTATCATAAATAACGATAACATTTTTGGAATCTAGTTAAATTTCCAATAATAAACACCTATTATTGAAATATTACCATGTAAATTAAGAGCAATATTAAAAGCCATATAAATGAGAATGTTTAATATTAGTGTTTTATTAAATTATTCAATATTTTCTTAATCAGCTATTTTTAGACTTAGAGGTTTGCCTTCGCCTCAAAATTCGCATTATTTAATATGCTTCAAAATGGTACCTCGTAGTTTTAGAAAGAAATCGATTTCAATCTATTTTTTTCTGATTTCTAAGTCAAAACCAATGAATGTGCTTTAGCGTGAACGAGCCATTCTGAACAAATTCTTTAATTTAACACGATCATGGTGATGTCCCATCCTTCCAAAACTAAATGATGTCTATTGCTCAAGCCCTTCTACCAAATAACAACTCACTCTGGTTTCAAATGGATGGTTGCCCAGCTCATAATGGACGAGTTGTGACGGCAATTTTACGTGGCTGAATTTGGACTTTGACCAGCTCATTTGACGCAGAATTTAATGCTGCTTAATAATAATATGACAGAAGATACTCCATCTGACGATGAGCCTCAGCCTGGGCCCTCAAAAAGATACAATATGCTTCTAATTTTGTTGCTTCGCTGAAGAAATATAGAAGTACAGTGATAAAAATTTCTCTGGCACAGGTATCAGTCTAAATGTCTTAGGGTTCCCCCCCCCCTCTCCCCTCAACATGCTGCATACACTGTTATTTGATACATTTAGAATGGAATCAGAAGTAAATGCAAAATGCGATCAAATGAAAATTTCACTAATTCTCATTTTGGCCCAATAGTGATTTAAAAATGTTAATATTCCTCAAATTTATACGTTTTTGTGCTTTTTGGAATCAGTTATTGATGCTCTTTAACTTTTAGGGAGGGGGGTTATCAAAAGAATTGATGAATCCAAGCTGTAACTCGTTAAAAGTAGGCTCACCACAGTATTTCACAAAATTGGAAAAACTTGTTGTTTTTTGGCTAGCGATTGCGGCACCTTTACCTGGCCAAATTTGGACTTTAACCAGTTCTTTTGAAGCAGAATTTAATGTTCTTTACTCCCTATTTGAAAGGGATAAAGTTTTTTTTATCAACGGTTTTTAAATTATTGAAGAAAAACTGAAAAAAAAGTGCTAAAATTTCGCGGTTTTTCACCAGCCAAAAGTTCTCCCCCCCCCCCCCCCCCCCGGCTTTCGAGTTGGATAAATTGGTTTCAGCACACTCACACCATACCTAAGGATATTAGAAAAAAAAATCTTGTGGGGGAATTAATGTTAGCTCAAACCCCTCTATCTATTGAGCTAATTGTCATGATGTTTCTAATCTATTGGCATGATAAAAAAAAAAAAAAAAAAAAAAAAAAAAAAAAAAAAAAAAAAAAAAGTTTCATACTGTTTTGATTATTCTTGTTTGTAATTATGTATATCTATTTTTTAGCCAAAGAAGGCTTCCAAAGAGCATGCCGAAATGTCCGCAATATTTCTGAAGAGCTGATGATTTTCTCTTAGCCGAATCCCAACCATTCCTTATCACCTTAACAGCTAACTATTTTCATCTCATTATGCTTTTTAAGTGTAATGAAAGATGTAGGTTGTCTTAGATAGGTTTCATTAGTTCCCCCCTTAAGAAAACATTTACCTGAATATTTTCAGTTAAATCTAGAATTACTTTACCTATAACATAACTTTTTTAAGAACATAGCACATTTTAGTTTAACAGTTCCCAACTTCAATGTTTTGTACCTAAAAAATAACTTTTTCTCCATACGATATGTGTAATTAGGAAGGACACTTAAAAACTTTGCCCAAGCCTGGTTCAGGCTCAGGTTCAATTGATGACACCCCTTTATCAAATCTTCAAAGAGCAATGAGAGTTTTAATATCACAGTGTTATGCAATAAGAAACATGAAAGAAAAAATATATATGCTCACCAAGTCTCATGGTTTCAAATAATTCAGGAGACACAAAACAGCGAAGACCCCATGAGATCCCCCAACGTATGGCTCCAGCTTGCCCAGCTTCACCACCACCTCTTACTGTAGCTTCAACGTCTACACTCTCTCTCAGCCCTGTCAGCTCCAAAGGAAATAACAACTACGACACAACAAGCAACAACAACAACTTACTGTCATAAAGCAATACATCAATGGCTCTCAAACAATAAAATAAACCAACATTAAAATATAAAAAAGTACTGAATTATTTTTTATTGTGAATCACAATGCATCAATTTTTGACAATATCTGTGCTAAGATCGAATTTTGTTGTTCCAATATCAACTCTAATTTTTCTATTTTTTGGTATAATTGTTCAGAAGTGGGTTTGAGTTCTTTACAATATTTCTGAGAAGTGCAGGGCCTCTTTTGTCTTGCTATTTCTAGAGCTTCAAGCATAACATCTTTAGGCAATCTTTTTTCTCTCTGGTTCAATGGTTTCACGTGTAATACTACCCTATATGCTGCAGGGGACATGAGAGCAGACTTCTTTAAAACTTTCATAATCTGTTGAGGAAGATATCCTTGGAATAAAGCTAGTTCTACAAATGAAATAAGTTCTGTCTGCCTGACCAGCTTTGATAAACCAGCAGTTTTATGTAGCCCCTGTATATCGTGAACTGCAATGCCGACAAGGAGGTTCATAAGGACTACAGTTACAAACAAAGTGAACAAAACAAATATTATATGAGCACTTATATGCAAAGGAAGAGAATTACCAGAGCTCTTCTCTCCCAAAAGTAAATCCATGTCCAATTCCCCAGTCATCATAACAAGAACTTTAACAAACCCAATTAACGGATTCTGAAAATCTGCAGAAGTGGGAAATATAACACAAAAACTGATCGTAAAACCTATTAAAAGACATGAGTATGCCAGGAAAAGTTTAAAAAATTCAGCCTGTACTTTAGTAAACATTTCTACATAGGTTCCAAAGACTGGAAGTTGCCCTATTATAACCATTAAGTTGGTCCAACCACAAAGAACTGCAAATGCTCCAACGTGATTTTGCCAAACATATGTTTTGTCAGTATAAACAAATGAAATGGCAAAAACGCTTAAAATTGTGTACCATTCAATTATATTAGCCCATTGTCCAAAATACTGAAGAGCAGAAGAATACCCTGCGACACCAAAAAGCTTTCTGCAAATTTCTAAGACTGTAAAAATCAGCAAAATATACCATATAGCATCCATGATAAATGAGTTTTTTAATAAAGTCCTACCAACAAGGGAGTTTTTCTCACAATGCTCTTGTTCAGCAGTACTATTGCTGTTATGGGCAGAATTGTAGCAGTTATGAGCCAGTGATGTCATAACATACAAAGACAGGAAAATAACGAAAACACCGCTAATAAGTAAACGAGAAAAATAAAACCTTCTGATTTTTTGCCATTTAAGATATAAAAATGCACAACATAAAGGATGGTGCAACATGCTTTTTTGCCCTTCATCAATAAGAGTTTTGAGGAGACCAGATTCACCTCCAGAAGAATGTTGTAAAAGATATCTGAAATCCAATCTCATTTCAACTTCCTGCTCAGGATAATGTATAGAAACTGATGAATCAAGTTTTTTATTGATGGTGGCTAGTGATGCTGGTGTCTTTCTCCTGACAATATTAAGGGCTGTGAGACCACCTTTAGTTCGAGCACTAACATCAGCACCATTCATGATCAACAAGTCGACACATGTGCTCAGTTCATTTACTGCTGCAAGATGTAGAGGAGTGTATCCATATCTATCCTTCAAATTCAAATCAGCACCATAGTTGATCAAAACTTCAACTGTGTTATAAGCTAATAGCGTTTTACCAACGGCAGTGTGCAGTGGTGTTCTATTTTCATTATCTTTTGAATTTATTCCAGAACCTGCCTTAAGGAGCACTTCCACACAATCTGAATTTTGAGATCTTGATGCTAAATGAAGAGGAATTTGGCCTTTTTTGTTTCTAAATGCTTCATCTGCTCCTTTTTTCAAAAGAAGGGTGACAATTTCAATATTTCCAGCTTCGGCACTGAAATGCAAAGCTGTGTTTCCTTTTTCCTTGGTTTGTAGATTAATATTAATCTTGGGAGCATTGAGTAGTATTTTGACAATTTGTAAATATCCCCTATCTGCAGCAATATGTAGTGGAGAAAGTCCATATGAGTCTAATACATTTGGATTTGCTCCTTGGGACAAGAGCATTTTAAGACATTCAGGGGAATTAGCTCGAACAGCTGAATGTAGAGTAGTATCAGCTACAAAACACCCTGCTCCAAGAAGAACTTTAACTGCTTCAGGTGAATTTCCAAGCACAGCATAATGTAGTGGAGTTAATTTATCTGTAATTAAATTTAAATCACTACCTTGATTTATAAGCCACTTGATACACTTAATACTACCACTAAAGGCTGATAAATGTAAGGGAGCAAATCCTTCAGGTAACACAAAGTTTATGTTGGCACCTTTTTGAAACAGAACAGGCAAAAGATCGTCTCTTTTACAAAAACAAGCCCAGAGAAATATTATATCCAATGTCACTTGGTGATCTGCTTTAAAAATTACTTGACCCCCTAATTCAATATCCAATAGTAGCTTCACATCACCTGATAATGTCCTCATATGATCGAATAAATTTTGTCTGATATTGTCTTTGCAAATCCTAACACTTAATTCATCTTCCATGTTTTCTGGAGTAATGTCATCAGCAATAATATCTTCTCCAAGTTCAATATCTTTATGAGGGATTGTCCGTGCCCTGAAGCTCTTCCACTTATTGATGAAACTAGACCTCTTCTTCGGTCGCTCTTCCAGATTAACACTGGCTGCTCTGTCTAAAGCTGCTTTCTCCATGATTCACACTTTACTGGAGGAACTGGTTGCCCCACTTCAAGGATGTTTAACTGTTTAGCTTCCCCCACTACAAATCAGTCTATTTTTTCACAGAATCTATTCTCTACAATTAAAATAATTGTTTTCTTCTTTTAAATATTAAAAGTGAATCACTTTATTTTTTTTTAAAATACGAAGCAAATGTTATTAAAATATTTTAAAATAAATATATAAAGAATTGAAACAATAATAAAAGAATAAGTCCAAATAAATGGCAGAGCTAAATTAAATTGGTCCTAACTTAAAATAAAAAAGAGAAAAATAGGAGACCAAAATGGACAAATTTTAATATAATTCAGGACCATCAAGATTTCCTATTAGCTATAGGATTCTCATGTTGCCCTTCACTCCAAAAATAGGTTTCCTACACTAAGTATGTATACAAACTAGTGTATACAAACGGAAAAGAGCTTGCTTCCAGATGACTTTATAAACAAACATTCAGGAGTTATGGTTCTCTGAGTACCAAAAGGTATACCAAATTTATAAATTAATATTACTTTCTATTCACTCAATACAAAAATAATTACTGAGGCTAATGAATGAAATACAAATATTTATGTAAAATAAGATATTATATAGAGACACTGTCAGACAAAATTAATTCATCACCTTCGAATTTATTTAGGGTGTAAGTTCTTTAAAATAAATTAGGGCTTTAGAAAGTAAAAAAACAAAACATTATTAATAATACATTTATTTATAAAAATTCAGAGATAAAAATATTGTTAGAATTTAATTCACAATTTAGGAAAATGTAATGCGCTAATTTTGTTGTGTGTGTATCTACATATGTGGGTATATATATATATATATATATATATATATATATATATATATATATATATATCTTTGTTTTTACAAACTTTGTTCTTAGTGAAATGAATACAGAATGTTTGAGTTTCATGCTATTTTAGGATTAAATAAATTTCAGTTGTTAGAAGCTATTTCTTAAAATATGTCTCTGAATTTAAAAAGTTTATACATTAATAAAGTGATTTATTTACCTGATTTCTACATTCCATACGTGAAAAGTAGTCTATTCCCTGACCATTGATTGAAATTAAACCAGTGCCAGGAGAAATTACTTTCACGTCAGCCCTAGCATTTTTCCTTGGGCAGTCTAAAAACAACAGAATAATTTACAAATTAACTGAAGTGATACATTCTTATACGCACAAGTTTTATTAAAGAAATTTTGCATGGCAAAAACAAAATGAAAAAAAAAAACTATATAAGCAATTTAATACAAATTAAAGCAGTAATTACAAAAAGTGACTTTTTTGGGCATAGTAAGTTCTACAGTTTCTCACAAAAATATAATTTTGCATAAGCTTTATTGTTTCAAAATCAAAGAATTCTTGGCCAAAATTTGGATTTTTTCGTATTACATGCTGCAAAACAAGTTACTTTTTTTTCTTGAAGTTTAAAGTTTATATATATATATATATATATATATATATATATATATATATATATATATATATATATATATACTCTCATCTAAATGAGAACAATTTACTAATCCAATGAAGACTGTATTTCAAATTAATAAAAAAATTACTTTTTTTCTTTAATTATATTTTTAATTTGTTTGTTATCTGATTCAACATGCTAAGGCTAAAATGTATACTATTAGATCCCAAAGGAAATAGTGTATGTAGTTTCCTTAAGATAAAACTTGTCCTTGATATGAATCAATGCAACGTGATGAGGATCATTTTTCCCGGAGTGGTCTGAAAAACACAATCACCTTTTCCTTTTAAGGATAATTGTTTGATGTAGAAGATCTGGAAAACCCCTTTAATGATAGATTTCACAGTGAACATGTCATTAGCCTTTGATAATGTGTCCAAGAAATTCCCACCATTGTATGAATTAGTCATGCTCCACTTAGCTGCTTGCAGCATACAACTAACATGACAAACATTTTCTCTATGGCGAAAAAACAAAATTATCAAAGCAGCAAAGAAGAAAGGCAATACATAATTATAAAAGCATAATGAATGATGTTCTCATGTAAAAGAATACAAATGTTTTAATAAAGAACATGCAATGTTGTAATTTATAAATATATATTTTTTATAATTTCATAAATTTCTCTTTGATTTTGAGCATTAAAATGATAAATTAGTACATTAAGAATGTGTCAAAGGTTCTAAAGTTCGAAAAATGGTTAAAGATAGAAAACCATACTGTCATTTTCCAAATTTAGCTTGGAACATATTCAACCAAATAGAGAGAAAGAAATTAACAAGATAAGTACATTAACAGTTCCTTCAAAATCTAAATAAATAATAACGTATAATTATTTTTACATAATCAATGAATTAGGATAGAGTAATTTTGATGCATATTTGGTTTTTGTTTACATAATATATTTTTGAAAGATTTATCAGAAATTTTGACACAAATATAAAATAATTACACTCTATATATATCAATAAAAAAATTGAAAATAAATAAATAAATTTAATTATATTACCAATAACCTTATGTTTAAATTTAAATTGAAGCATTTTAAACAAAGCTATTAAATCTTATGAGAATGTCATCATCCAGATAAAATATTTGTTATTAACTGATTTTTTATTTTCATATATTTATCTGTGTTTTCATATCCGAATGTATTTTCATCATCATCAAATTTATTACTAATTGATCAATGTGTTAATATTTTAATGATTTTGTGAAATAAAAATTATAATAAAATATATATAAAACAAACAAGGAAATAACATGATAAACTCAGGAAAATGTGGTAGTATAAAATGAATAATCTTATGTTAATCAAATAAAAAGGAAGTTGAGTAGAGACATTAATATAATTAACTAAATTTAAAAATGTGATCTAATAAAAATTGTGAAGAAAAGGAATTTGATTAAATAAGTTTTCATTCAAAGAAATATTTTTTCTTATAATTTAATACAAAAATTAACATATTTACCTTTTGTAAGAATGAATTTTCTGCCATCAACATCAACTTGGGGCTGTAAAAGAATAATACAAATGAATAACGTTAAAAAAAAATAAATAAAAAAAATGAATGAGGAAACTTGCTTCTTGATCCAACAAGGATATGATATAATCTTTAGCTTAGGGAATTCCCAGAACCTTGACTACCTCACATTCCTAAGGTTTTTGCCTTATTTAATTTGAAATTAGCCAGGGAGAGAGATTTCAATAGCCAATTTCAAGGATAATGGGTGGAATTTGTAATCATTGGGTTCCAGAAAAATAAAATTGTTATGCTCTGGAATTTCTAATACAATTCAATAGATATTAAACCTTAACAATTTTTTTTTTTATCAATTTGAGCAAAAATTTCAAATAATAATTTCAAAATTATTTTTTTATTTTTCATCATCAGATCTAGTCAACAATCAACAATGGAATCAAGTTTTTATTAAGTGCATAGCTTTTGACCAAGGTGAAAATATTAATTGCATTAGCGAGAATAGATATTTATTAGAATAGTAACTTCCATTTATACATAGCACAGATTTTTAGGATGGGTAATCCTCAGATTACCACTCTTTTCTAGTCAGGCTAAGAAAAAAAGGTTTGAACTTTTAAAGTATTTCTGTATTGTAATAGACAGATTGTTCTTCTTGAACTTATAAACGATAAAAGATAATTTAATTAAATTTGTATATTCTTCTTTTTATAATATGATTTTTAGCCCAATATTTAATTATATGAAAAACTTTGAGTTATTTTTTCCCACTATGGCTTTTCTTTAGAAAAAAGAAAAGACCTCACCCTATCCTGGCTAGAAAAGGGTGGTAACCTATAGATAACCCGTCCTAAAATTTGTAGTTAATAATAATGGACGTTAACATTTAAATAAAATTCTCGGTGCCAAAGGTCGTGGGTTCGATTCCCACTATGGGGTGGTGGCTTTTCTTTAGAAAAAAAAAAGGCATCAGCCCTGTCCTGGCTCGAAAAGGGTGGTAACCTATAGATAACCCGTCCTAAAATTCGTAGTTAATAATAAGGGACGTTAAAATTTAAATTAAATAAAAAATAAAATTGTATACTTATCTAAGTTAAATTGTATACTAATCTAAGTCCATTCTATAAATTGGTTAATTCTCGCTAACAAGAGACAACAAATATTTAGTTAGAGTATGGTCTGAATAGATTTATGATTCAAACATTGTAATGACCTGGGGATCATCCTCACCTTTAAAAAGGAAATTCATTTTTTTCCCTCTTATAATCTTAATTTTTTAATGTCCTAAGACAAATTTTCTTTTTATATAAATAAAAATATTAATTGTAACAGCAGTATTCAGTTCAATGTGCTGCATATTTACTCTATTAATTGATTTTATGATTATATAATTGTCCACCTCATTTATCAGGGCATTAGAGATGGATAAAGTCCCCCAAATAGGAACAATGGTGAGTAAACTGTTAATGAACTAAACTTTATGTTAAACATTATAAAACCCGATTATATCTAGTTTACGAGCAGGGAGGGGTTTAGGAGGTCCAGCAAGGGAGATAGTGTTTCTCAAGACTTAGCCAAAGCTAAGGCTGGAAACTATTTAAACTATAGCCTGTTCAAATAGATAGGTTAGTTGGAAGGAAAAGAGTATGGCCTATATTCATGGGGAAAATTCCCTCTGTTATACCCTTATCACTGGATCTTTTCCTTCCATTGTTTACTACTCTATACACTTATTTTTTGTTATGTTTTAATATGCAGTATTATTTATATTTTAGTAAGTGGATAAATTTGTCTCTTTAAACTTGTGCATATGCCTTCTTTTTAGACTACAAAGAAAAGGAATATAAGTTAAATGTAAATATTTCTGAATTAATGAGGTAGGATAGAGTATTGTTTATAGTTCTTGTTGGAATTGCTGGATGGTGGAAATTATGTTCAGAAGGAAGAAAAAGTCCAAAATTTCCACAGATATTTTATTTTTTGGTTTTTGCAGAACGTTTTTAGGGGCTAAGCCTCATTTTCAATGCCCATGTAAATGTTCTTATTCAGCCGAACCTTGCTCCTAGATTTAGATTGCATAGGAGTCTTGGAGCAAGGCTCAGCTGAATAAGAACCTATGCATGAGCATTGAAAATGGGTCCTGAAAACGTTCTGCAAAAAACAAAAAATAAAATACCTTTGGAAATTTTTGACTTTTTCTTCCTTCTGTTTATAGTTCATTCAGCTTTGGAAATGGCCGATGAGAAGGGAGAGTGAAGAGAAAAGATGATTGATATCAGGATGTAAAGAAAATGTCAGGGTTATTCATCTTCAGTGCTCCGTTTGACAAAAATCAATACAAATATAGATGTAAGCAAATAATATTATTTTCTATAACTATAATGAACAATCATTATTAATAATATCAAGGAAATTACACGATAAGGGTGCTAATGACCTAAGCAGTTGACTCACCGGAAAAAAATGATGACTTCTTAACAAACAAATAAAAATTGAGCTAATCACCTTAGATGCAGATGCTCATAAATAATTTAAAAAAATAAAATACCTCTACATTCTATGTCTTATTGACTTGTAACGTAATATTTTAGGCTAATTTTTTTATATTGAAGGTACTGGGTTCCCACCAAGTTTTGGAAATGGAATTCCTCGACATTTCCCTGACCTCCCAGATAGTGATACTTGATAGTAATCGAGGGATTCAGTGTTAGGGTGTACAGTACAACAAACCCAGTATTTTTCAGTTTGTTTAAATGTTATTTTTAAGATTGTTAATTTAACAGTTGTGGAAAATTTACAGGTAAGATTTTACTAGACAGATAATATGTGTTTTTGCTGTAAGGTTAGGAAGAAAAGAGAACTATATTATTAGTTGAGTTAGATACGTACAATATTAGTAAACCAGCATGCCCTAAAGTAAACAAGCATCAATTAATAATAAAAGAAATTTGTTTTAGATAATTCCACGAGTTAATAAACATGCCCTAACTTAATATGGTAGCTTAAGGGAGTTTTTAAAAAAACATATGCAAAATTACAAGACTGAGTTTAGCATACACAACCCCAACTAAACTTGCGATTCATAATGACATGGTTATGAAGTGAATATTTTCAAATCTAATAGATATGCAACTATTATTATATTAATCAGAATAATAAAAACATTAACTAAGGTTTTTATTTATTTATTGACTACAGACTGTTACCATACATGGTAAAAATACGTCAGATAATGCTGGGAATTTAACCCAACAGATCTCTAGTTAGGAGCCTTAAAAATATGATGTTTTTAAGATTCTTCATGCAGCCCTCCCAGCCTCTCACATGTTGGGTACCAGAGATCAAAATAAAACAGTGAGAGAAAAAGAAGAATTGGGAAAAATATATACATATAATACAAGGAATTTTCCCTATTTTCTAATTCCACCTAAAAAAATATTAAAATAAAAGAAAATGAAATTTTGAATTTTTCTGATTTTTTTTCATAATTAAATTCTCTGACATCTCCCTGTTGGTGGGAATCCTGAAGGTTTATTTTATAAACTAAATATTGTTAATTTTATTACATATTAATTATTATAATTATAATAATAGAAAATAATAATTATTGCGCAAGTCTAAAATTTGATATAGTCTTCTACAGAGCACTGAAGTCATCTAAAGTGCTTTCTAGATGTTTGCTTGGAAGCCTGCCTTCTTCAGTGTTCTGTAAGCAGACATTCCCTTGCTCTGAAAGTAAATAAGCTAATTTAATTGAGAAGCAAGTTTCATTCCATTTTGTCAGAAAATGAGTTAAAATGAAAACATACCTCTGTAGGTTCAAACGACATTGCGGATTCCATTAAAAGTTTCCTATGCTTATGAATAAAATCTTTAATTGCAGGAGAATACGTATTACTAGCTAAACGCTCCATAATTTGTAGAAAATTTTCATACTGAAATCACAAAATAATAATTATTGAAAGAGCAAAATTATATATTTGATATAAAAATAACTAATTAGATGCATTTCAATAAGAAACTCAACTAAACAATGGGATGGAAAAAAATTATTAAGTCTTAAAAACAATTAAATAAATAAGTTTAAAAGAGAAAAAAAATGAAAGAATTATAAACCCGACTTTAGTTCTTTTAATTTAATATAAAAAAAAGTTTGAATCATAGGAACTGTGTCATCTTAGCCTGTTTCCATAACTTTTTTATTCCTAGGGTCATTAGGAAAGCTTGGAATAGATATATTTAATATTTTGTGAAACATTTCAACCCTTACTTCATTGAAATCTTGAATAAAAGTGAGATTTTAGGTGTCATTATGTAAAGAAATCTTACAAAGCGGATATTACTCACCTAACCTCTTCGACTTACACTTGGAAAGTTCTATTAAAACAACAAAAAATTGTTTATCATATTATTTTTTTTTTATTGTAAACTAGCTGACTACTCGTGCTTAACCACGGCCGATAAGCAGTTTTTATGTTGCGTTAAATAAGGTATGATCAAAATTAACACTACTACATAATTTTGTACAGCTTATTATTGCACGGACTTTAGAGTTACCCAGGAAACACAATGTGGAGGTAACCGTGCTTGTTTCCGTTGGGGAGTAAAAAAAGAAAAATACAACAACCATTTAAAAAGTTAGGTAAACAGAGACAAATACACGTTGAAAAGAATAAAACTAACAACTATGAAATTTTAAGCACTTATCTCTTCGATTGACATCGCCCCACCGAACTTTACAACAGAATCTTTTTTGTAGACAATTTAGTAACCTTTCGAATAGCCGCCTTCCACGTACTACGATTTTCCAACCGTTTTCAAGATATTTTAGAAAATATACTGAGATCCGACAACATTGTATTGCCATTAATAAATTTTTTTTTCTCCATACACTTCTTACCTCCAAACGATATCAAAGTTGAAATATCTTAGATTAGATGAATGTCAAATACCTGGTACAAGTTTCAAGTGGATCACTCATCGTTTTTGAATATCCAAACAGAAAATTAGTTTGGAAATGTATTTCTATCAATTTTTCTCGTAAACGGTTACAGAAATCGCTTTAAAAATTGTTTTATTCGTTTTCCTACATTAAGGAACCTATATAACAAGTTCCTGCACCCATATAAACTCAAAAATGTAAGCGTTCCGATTTTTTTGCGCAAATTTTGCTTCAACAACCATGTTCCAGTAAACGGATTCAGCTGGTTAATGAACTTGACCTTTCAAATGAGAAGAAAGATTTTTGTACCAAATGTCATCAAAATCGGACCATTTTTGAGCCGATGAGGAACTTCATAATAATTCAAACCCCCCTAAAAGTATTAAACATTAGAATATAAAAAAAAAAAAAACTTTCTTAGCGGGTGTTTAAATTCTAAACAGATTGCCTGTGCAAAATTTCAAATTTTTGTGTCAAGTGGTTCGGGCTTAAATCCTATGAGGGACGAAATCACAGTTTATTTCTAGTAATTCAAGGTCTGCCATCATAGTGGAAATTAACCTGAATTAAAAATAATACTATGAAAAAGATAATGTACAGTAACAGCTGTTCTTTATCGTCCTAGCAACCCATGCTGCCTAGGCTTGCCTGCTCTAACCAACTAAAACTTTAATCCCCTCTAAAAATACTTAAAAATACAAATATAAAAAAATCCTTTCTTAGCGTGTGTCTATGTTCTATAGGGAGTGTCCATGCAAAATTTCAAAATTTTCTGTCGAGTGGTTTAGGCTGGGCGATGATAGGTCAGTCAGTCAGTCAGTCAGTGGTATTAATAAATAACAAAAACAACCACCAATAAGAAAACAAACACAAAGAAAGGTTCAAAGCAACTAAACCAACACTTTTGAAGTTTTAAGCACTTACTTCTCCATTTGTTATACATAAATTGGAAAAAATTACTTTGATTTTGACCACACAAGGTAGTACTACCTCCTAACAAGAGCAACACACCATCCAGAAGAGAGACCCTACGTAGAATTTATCTATAATAGATGTACCAATTTTAGTTTAATGAAGTACATAGTTCATAGTTAAGGCTATCAACAGCCAACTTAGAAAAATATTGGCTTACTTCTCCGACTGAATCATCCAATCGAGAATAACTTCAGCCCCGTTTTTGTAGAAAATTTAGGAAGCTTTACCACAATTAGAGAACTTACCAAAATTTACAAACTGTTTTCGAAATATTTAGGAAAATGAACAAAAATCTGTAAAAGTGATCATATCTGATAATACTTTTCTTTTTTTCTTCTAATACTTCTTAACTCTAAACGTAACCAAAATTTAAATATCTTAGTTTGGATGAATGTCAAATGTCTGGTACAATTTTTAACTGAATCAATCGTTTCAGAATACCCAAACTGAAAATGAGCCAGGAAACTAGTTGTATCCATTTTTCTCAAAAATGGTTACAGCTAAAGCTTTAATAATGTTTTCATTTGTTTCCTAATGTTTGAAAACTATAAAAAGTGTGCCATCAAGCATATTAACATAGAAATGTGAGCACTACGATTTTTGCGAACATTTCACATTAAAAACCATGTTTCAGTGGACAGATTCTGCTGGTTAAAGAACTGGATTTCAGAATTTTTGTGGCAAATTTAATCAAAATTTTACCATTTTTGGGGCTGCTAGAGTGTTTATATATATATACACATAGATTTGAACCACTAATATTAATATGGCGTACAGGCATTCAAGGATTGCGTTGCTGAGTTGATTTCATAAGCAGGATTCCTCCCTATAGGGGAAAAAGCACAAATATTGGCAGATCTTATATCTTAAGGTTTTATATCTTAGGTAATCAAGATAATTAGAAACTAAATAAAAATTAAATGTATTAATTTGAAATGTATTTACCTCAGCTTCACTTAATGTTTCAACCAAACTTTGCTCAAGCTCTTCTTTTGGGAGCCACTCTGAACCCGTTAAATTCCTATTAATAAAACGAAAATAATGAAATAAATATGAAGAGCAAAGGACCAATGAAAATAGCCCATTTGTAGAAATCAAATGTATTCAGTATATGTCTAAGTATATATTTGTGTGAGTGCATATAAAGATGTGCACAAATACACGCCCTTGCTTTTAAGATATATCTTGTTTTTTATGTCTAAGCTGTACTATATTTAGCCGGAGCTTACCTCGAGTTCTTTGGATACTTATTTTTACCTAAAGCCGAAGTGAGATCTAGTATAGCTTAAACAAGAAAACCAATCATTGTACGGCAACAGCAAGAATGTGGTGAATTGAGAAAGAACACTATTTGTATAAATACCAGGTAACGCAAAAAGTCCTGTCGTTTTTTTTTTTTTTTTTAATTAAGTAAAAAAATATTTCAAATAATATTTATTCATCTAAATAGTCACCCTCACTCTCCAAACCCTCCTTCCAACGTGCCTCAATGTCACAAACTCCTTTTTTATCAAACTCAGCTGGTTTGGACGGAAAAAAAGTTTCTAAGGTGTTTGTCGTTGACAAGTTTGACGTGGATCTGACTCAATAATTTCTGTCAGGACGTCGTCATCTACAACTTTCGTCCTTCCACTTTGAGGTTCATCCATGAGGGATTCATGCCTTCTACAAAATTTTGCAAACCAGAATTGCGCCTTCCAATTTGAGAGAGCATCCTCCCCAAACACCTGACACAGTTTACGAGCAGCCTTGGTGGCTTTTAGGCCTAATTTTAACTCATAGAGTAAAATCGAGAGAATTTGCATTTAAAGAGAGATCATTGTAAACATTTTTTTCCAGCTCAGAAAGTCAATTGGATTAAAGTTAAAGTAGTCCAATTTACTACCAAAACAAGCATCTTTTAATCCTGCAAGGTTGCTCTTTATTTATCATTATGGTATTAAAGTAAGAAATTTGTAAACATGGGATTTAAAATAAAACGACAGGACTTTTTGCATTACCTGGTACATAGCTATTACATCCAGTTATTTTGGCTTTTGAAAAAAATATAAGGCCAACAGATTTCAGCAGGAATCTCTTGGAAAACATCGGTGATTATTTTGGGTGCAGTAAGTCACAGTACACCGCGACACATTCACTGAAATTAATGAAATCTTCATAGGTTATCAGTTAACAGTCTGTAACAATGTCCTCCCATCCGTCCACTGGTTGTAAACCGTCAACAGAATCTATGCGACTTATTCCACTTTCAATTGACTTTTAAAATCCAGCTTTTTTAAAGCAGTTCTTTATTGTTTCCTGCGTCACTATCTCCTATGCATGCTAACACATTTGAGAAGCTTGAAGGACATCAAATTTCACCTTGAGAGCGTCGCAATATTCAGTAAGAATATTTTGGACCTATAAACTTCTATAAAAATGTTTAAGATTTTTAATGATTCCTTGATCCAGAGGCTGGATAACTGATGTCCCATTGGAGGTTCAGACTCGTAAAAATTTGAATTATCCAACATTTTATTCAAATTAACCATGATTTGTTTACATTGTTTATGCACTAAATTCTAGGGGCCGAGAGAAATATTTGGATTATGGAAGTTTGAATTATCCATGTATATTTTAATTCAAAAATATCTACTCAAGAATCAACAAATTGTTTGATCTATACCACATTAACATGCAACTCTTACAGAGCTTGCAGAATATCCAAGATAAAATTATAATAGCCAACAATAAAATAAAAATAAAAATGCTCACTCACTCTGAAGTGTTAATGAAAATACAAAAATAATAAATTGTGTAATAATGAAAATAATACATATAAGATAACATGAATAACATACATAGGAGTTAGTTTTTCAATCTGTGTCTTTCCTCGAATTTCTTTATCTTCAATTTCATTCAAAAGCCTTAACTTTCCTACGCTCTCCTACAAAAAAGTACAGTGAATATTAAAAATTAAATAATAAAATGACATAAAATAGATTATTTAATTCAAGGGTAATTGCAAAAATGACAAAACTAACATGTAAAACGTTGTAAAAGTTTGGTTTTCCAGTGTAAAATAAGAAATGAAATGGCCGGCCAGTCTCATCAAATTCAGCATCTTTTTTGGGCGGGAATACTAAATGTGGAGGTTTCATAAAAGGTCGGGCTTTTTTTTCAAATAAACCAGAAGGAAAAAGATATTGAATTGCTTCCTGAAAAAAAAAAAAAAAAAAAATCACTACACAAGAAAACAAAAAGTTTTAAATACAAAAATATGTTCATACATCTATATTTTCTTGGGTAAATGTCTCTGGATCACAACCCATCATATTTGCAAGATGTCTTCTCCCAATGTTGAATAATTCTTCTTCTTTCTTGATGAATTCATCTTAAAAGAAAAAAAAAAAAATGTATATTCAATATGAGGTTGAAAGATTATGATCAATGAAAAATAAAAGCTAAATTTTGTCATATTTATATTACTAACAAATGACGAGGATATAGGAATGAATTACTTTGAATTGGACTTTCAACATCGTTGTACTACCAAAAGGGACATAAAGGGAACCAAAAGGGTTGGTTGTGGGCCCAAAAGGGACCGCTTTTAGTATTCTACATGACTGAATTAAAAAAACGTTACAGCTAATAACCACTACGTAGTGTATATGGGCATTATAAGATTAAAATTCAATAACAACAGAATAACGAGTAATCAAAAATTTCGGGTAGAGAGATCTTACATGTCCAAATAAACTTATACATACTGTACTTTCTCGAACGTTCAAGATACGATTTCATTGCTTTGCTAAGCTTCTTATCTTTTGAATTTTCAGCATTTTCTTCAGCCTTTATTGTACTGTAGTGTAGAATTGGTACTTGGTTTAAAGATATCTGAAATTAAAATTAAGAATTAATAACGAACAGAAATTTATTTCATTCATTCAACATATATGGCCAAAAGGATATACATGGCCTGAAGCTACATTAAATTCTGATGGATATAAATCTTTATTACAGGAAACAATTTAAAAATGGGATATTTCACAGGGTTGTCCTGAAAAAAAAAATAAATATTATAAAATATTTTATATATATATATATAATATATATATATATATATATATATATATATATATATATATGTGTATATATATATATATATATATATATATATATATATATATATATATATATATATATATAGGTAGTTGGTAACTGCTTATTCAGTCTTCATTTATTTTATATTAAATTTTTGTTATATATTATTTTTTTTTTTTTTTTTTACGGCGCATCTACAACTTGGCTATTAGCGCCTTAAATTTTTGTTGTTGTAGAAACGCTTTGGCTATAAGCCATTTTCAATCTAATTATCTGTGAAATACAGTTGATTATACTGGTTAGTATATTAAGTTAAAATATAAACAAATAATGATGATTAGATAGTTAGCCGTCGAGGTGATAAGTAAAGATGGAATGGTTGGGATTCGGCTAAAGAAACCTCAATACGATTTTTGTTAAAAAAATCTATATTTAGGACGTTTCGGCTACTCATTGGTAGCCTTCGTCAGCTAAAATGACAAGGAAAACAGAAATTAATACAAAAAAAAGTTTACAGGTTTAAATTAAGACCAATGTTGACAGTTAAATAACCATTGTGGAAGTGCCTAAGAAAAAAGGAATCTACTATGGTAAATGAAACGGAAAGAAACCAGGTGGTGGGAGGTCGTTAGGGATCAAAGGCCTGTTTATGACATTTTATGACAGGAAAGGAGAGAAAGGTGTTAATGGAAGGATACACAAGGGGCATGGGAAAATACTAGGGGGTCGGGAGAGTTTTTGAAAAATATTAGCGTACATAGGAGAAATACCTTGTTTGTCAGTTTTGTAGTTTATATTGTTTTTGTTTAGGTTTATGTGTACACATTCGGAGATCTGTAGTCTTTTCTTGTTTTGTTCTGTAGAAAGAATTACCGTGTCGTCGAAGTTAAAAGTGTTTTTGCGTAATGGCGTGTTTAGCAAGTGCAGATTTTTCTATTTCTTTGTTAGTGATGGTTCGTTTATGTTGTGTAAGACGCGAGTGAATGTCATTTATGGTTTCTCCTATGTATACACCATTACAGGAAGGGGTTTGGCAAGGGACTTGGTAAACACAGCGGGTGGTTTGGTCAAAGGGGTTGGGATCTCTAAGTTTGGTATAGAGGGTTTTGAGTTGTATGTAGTTTTCAAACCAAAATTTAGAGAAGGGTAGGATTTTTTGATCGTCTTCGTAAGTTTCTCAGTCAGTCCAGGTGTAAATGGTAGGGATCGGAACATTTGGGAACTGGGAGTTAGGGATGGATTGGGAGAAACAGTGTTGGAAGGTTGGGATTTTACTTTTTTTACAAGGGATTTTATGAGGTTGGTGGGAAATTGGTTGCGTACCAATATATCTGAGACGATATTAATATTTTTATTGTGGAAGGATGCATGGGATAAGGAGAGGATTCGGCAAAGGAGATTTCTGGCTACATTAATTTTGAGGTGGTAAGGATGGGATGAATGAAAATTAAGTAACCGTCCCGAGTATGTGGGTTGGGTGTACCAATCAGTAATAATAGTACCGTCAGTCTGTCTGAGACAGAATCTCAATTATAAACTTTTTTTTGTATTAATTTCTGTTTTTCATGTCATTTTAGCTGACGAAGGCTACCAATGAGTAGCCGAAACGTCCTAAATATAGATTTTTTTAACAAAAATCGTATTGAGGTTTCTTTAGCCGAATCCCAACCATTCCATCTTTACTTAAACAAATAATAAACACAAAAATCAGAATATACTAATGTATCAACAACGGACCTGTATGATTTTGCAGTCAGCTGTTGATACATTAGTATATTCTGATTTTTGTGTTTATTATTTGTTTATATTTTAACTTAATATCCTAACCAGTATAATACAACATCTTAGTTTTCAACTTAGGATCTACAAATATATGTATATATATATATATATATATATATATATATATATATATATATATATATATATATAATAGGATAAATCTTTTTATCCTAAAAGGCTATTGTTATTAAAGGATCTTAATATCGTCAAACAATAATGTTCTTTATTGTTTAAGAGGCAACATAGCTTAAACAAGTTTTACTTTTTACCTAGACATCTGTTCAAATAGTTTTAATTAAAGTAAAATAGTTACAGAGGGGATCTAAAACTATTTAACATAAATCTTTTTTCAACTCATAAAAGGTAACTTTTACTACCCTGTCAGTTTCTAAGATTTTTAACACAAAGTTGTGTTTCATTTCCCATCATATAAGACAAGAAAGTTTATAGCAAATGTGTACTTTTTTGCATAAATGAATAAAATGAATTTATTCATTTATGCAAAAAAGTACATTACACATTTCAGTATTACATGATGTTAGCCTCTTAACCCCTTAACGGGCAAGGGCCGCTTGAGCGGCCACTGCTTGCTGAAATTAAAAAATGATGCGAGAGAGGCGGAATCGGTTCCAATGCTTCCTGTTAGATGCCAGGGTATGCCAAAAAATAGTATTTGGAGGTCTTGGGCAAGAGGAGCCGAGATATGACGAAGTTGTCCGATAAAGCGGTCCTGGCCCATTCCCGCACTTGTCTTGTGTCAGTGTTGGCCGAGCATTATTGGCTCTCCGGATCACTCATCTTATCCGGATATCGTTTCAAAATATGTAATAATTCTTTTATATATTCTAGATTAGGAATTAATTGATTTTAATTGAAATAAGTATATCGTTTACATGTTATTCATTGATTCGTCTCATAAGTACCTTGCTCTCGTGAGACTGGAAGGAAAAAATACTTTTTTTGGCATTCCTAATGAAATGTTTTTCTCAATTCTGACTTAAATAATATTGTGGGCTAGCATTATACTATTATATATATATATATATATATATATATATATATATATATTTTTTTTTTTTTTTTAAAGCTTGCCAATCTTAGAGTAACGCCATCGAATGAACCATTTTCATTTTCAGGATCTTTGCGACTTGGAATCGGCTTTACGACGTATCACGAGCATTGCTTATCGGATTCCCGATGCCTGGAATGGGCAAGGGCCGCTCAAGCCACCTATCTCGTATTTATTGATACAATTTTTTTTTTTTTTTTTTTTTTTTTAACATCCTGGGTTCATATTTAGTAAATAGATGCCCCCCAGACTCCCAAATATAAATTAAAAAAATTCCAACCTAGCTAACAAAAGTGCCCGTTACAGGGTTAAACAACAATTAATACTAACAAATAATCTGTACACTAACAGCACATTTGAATTTTATTCTTGATAAATTATTTATTTATTTTAATTAGAACTGATAATTACTGAATAAACGAGATAAAATGAACTGATTTTTCTTCCCTGAAGCAAGATTATTACAATTAAATTGTTTATTACAGAATCCCTTTTTTATGATAAAAATGAAACATTATCTCATTTTATCCTTTCATTTGAGAATATAGTTGAATTATCAAGAGATGGAGGGATGCTTGAAGGGAAAATAGGGTAGGAAAGTCTAATCCTTGGCGGAAGAAGAAGACTATTTTTCCCTGTCAGAGTTGATATTAATATAGCCTTAAGAAGTATTTATTTTAAGAATTTTCATTTAAGAAGTATTTATTTAAAGAGAAATACAGCAACCATGAATTGATTTTTTGAGAGCTGCAGTCAAAACCAAAAAAAAAAAAAAAAATAAAAACTAACAAAAATAGTTTTTTATAGGTTTTTACGCCTAAAATTGGGAGGAAATCTATATATATAAAAATCACATGTCTGTCAGCTTATTTATTTATTTGTTTGTTTGTTCCTTATACAAATCTACACCGTTTGACCAAACTTGGCACACAGGTAGGTCTTGATACGAGAAATCTCCTAGGCTAGGTCAAAATAGTCAAATTTCAAAATTTGGTCAAAAGTTTTGTTCAAGAAAAATTGACTACAGTGAACCATTCAGATTGTGACGGCCTTTTTGAATCGACTACTACTGGCCTCTGTCGGCTGTTAGATGAAGTGCTGATGTGCTGGCCTCTGCCGGTATCACGACTACTACTGGCCTCTGTCGGCTGTTAGATGAAGTGCTGTTGTGCTGGCCTCTGCCGGGTATCATTATGAACTAAAACAAATTCACATCGTTTGACCGATTTTCCTAACTGGGTATAGACAACTAGGTATCAAGTACATCTTGATACGGGGAGAGTCATAGACAGAAAGTAGGTGTAGCATGGCACACTGGGTAACAGCTAGTATATAATATAAAATAAATTAAGACTGAATAAGTTGTTACATCTTAGTTTTCAAATTAGGATCTACATATATATATATATATATATATATATATATATATATATATATATATATATATATATATATATATTATGCTGCTCCTGCGAGTCGGACCTTTATTTATTAGGACAGTTCTTCCCTCACTTAGAGCCTCGGGAATGTATGGCGTCCTATATATATAAAAATCACGTGTCTGTCTGTTTATTTAATTTATTTATTTAAAGAAATTAATGACTAAATTAAAAAATAAATCTTAAATAAGAAGGTATAAATTGTGTATTTTACTCACTCTCTCCAGGGCCTTGAAGCATAATTTACATTGAGAATACAGCTTGTTAACAGCAGACATGATTTCTTCCCTCAAAATTACCTAACAGAGAGTCAATACTTATTACAAAAAAAAATCATTCAATGATGGACCAGAATAGGTATGTTTTTATAAAAACTAAGAATTATGAAAATTTAGTTAATTAGTAATTATAAAATATCCAAACTTACACATTATTTCAGTTTTTTTTTTTTTTTTTTTTTCATTATCTCTGGAATCTTTAATTGAGGACAGGTAACCTCATTTTACTAGAGTTACTCAGTAAATTTAACCAAAGTGTTGAAGTAGAACAGACAATAATAAAGGAAGGGAGCAATAGGATTGCAATTAATAAGTTGGTTTAGGCATGGAGTGCACATGCCTTAGCACTCATGAGTAAGTATGGGCCTCCAAATAAGTAAAGGGTTAACAAGAACTTATAAGAATGTCAAAGAAATGTTCCTAAATTAGCTGTAAATGCAATATCTTCATATATTTGTATTTGTACTACATATATCACAGGGGCACATATAGCACACAAGTACCAAAATATTTTCAATCTTTTTATTGTATCTTATTTATAAAGCACTAGCTGACTACACGTGCTTCGCCGCGGCCGATAAATAGTTTTTATATAGTGTTAAATAAGGTATGATCAAAATTAACTCTACTACATAATTTTGTTCAGCTTATTATTGCATGGGCATTAGAGTTACCCAGGAAACACCACGTGGAGGTCAAAATGCTTGCTTCGTGCTCCAAATACCAGGTTCCAGTAAACGGATTCAGCTGGATCTGGACCTTTCAAATAAGAAGAACAATTTTTGTACCAAATTTCATCAAAATCTGACCATTTTTGAGCTGATGAGGACATTCTTAATAATTCAAACCCCCTAAAAATCCTTAAAAATTTGAATTTTTCAATTAACTCACTTTCTCAGCGAATGTTTACATTCTAAAGGGAGTGTCCATGCAAAATTTCAAATATTTCTGTCAAGTGGTTTGGGCTGGGCAATGAAAGGTCAGTGAGTGAGAGGTATTTGACAAATATATAGTAGATTATTTCATTTTTATTTTTGGGGTGGGTTTAAGGTATGTCAACCTGGGAGGCCATTACAACTGTTGTGTATAGAAAAATAGCATTATTGTTATTCACTTCTTGGTTAATTTGTTCTTATTTAGGGGTGTGATCAACAAGCTTGACAAAGATGTCAGTCTAATGATTTTCATATGATTAAGAAAGGATTTTTAAATTCAAGTAGAAATTAAATTAAAAAAAAAATGATTAATCTTTTATTAGTTTATAAACTAACATTTTAAGGTATATCTTGTATTCAAGAAGTTTTATCAAGTTCTAATAAGCAATATTTTTACTGAAGATGTAAAAATTAAAATAACAATAAGGGAACTTACTTCAAATACCGGGTAGTTACCGCAGTTTTTATTAATAAATTAGATCTGATAAATTATCCAGTTAAAACTCAATGTAAATAATAAAGAAGCTATCATGTTTATCAGAAAAACACGCGGTAACCTCCCAAATTACTTAACTACGTTAAAAGCCAAGGAGCTTTAAATTATGGCGTTAACAACGAAAGACATTCACTTGCAAATCAAAAACAAACGCATTTTCAATTCAAGCAAAATATCCCGAAACGTACAGAAAAATAGTCAGAATCCTCCCAGCCAAAAATCTGGAATACTTACCAATTTAAAGAAGACAA